>ML119664.1:0-23866 GCA_003788565.2 Ascobolus immersus RN42 | reverse complement strand
AGGCGGGTGGGTCGAAAGTCTGAGGGGGAGGTGATGAGTAGGAGGGTGGGCGGGATGAGGAGGATGACGTAGGTGCCAATGTTGGAGAATGTAGTGAGTTTGAGCGTCGTGGTGGTTTCCGTGTAGGGGCAGTTGGATTGATGAGGCGACCAGTGTCGAGTGATGGGCTGGCAGTTGATGAAGAGAGTGATGAGGACGGCGAGAAAGGTGCAAATCAACGTGACAAAGATGAGGTGGATAGTCCAAATGTGGCGGTGAGAGAGACGCTTGAAGAGGCTCCAAAAGAAGAAGAGGTAGGAGAATTTAAGCAGCCAAATCTGGAGACGATAGCCAAACTCGGAGAAGAATTGAATCTGGAGGGGAATATTAGTAGGGGCTTCTCATCATCCGTCTCTCTCTTTGATCAAACTCACCGCCAGATAGAGTGGCTTATCCATTGGATTCGACTCGACTCCACCATCCTCCCTCTCTATCCTCCTCTCCTCAAACAACAAAAAGACAAACAAAGAGCCCGTCGCCAACAAAGCCATCAGTCCAGCCACACACAAAACATCACTCACAGCCCCAGCAACATTCCTCCTCACCCTCCGCAACTTCCAAAACCTCACCACAACAGCCACCAACGCAACCGCCAGCAAAGCCAACGACACACCAAGATACGCCTCGACGCTCATGATGAAAGAAAGCCGGCCAAAGCACCACCGCAAGATCCCGTTATATCAACCTTCAAGACAAAGTCCCTTGTAGCTCGACGTCAAAGCGCTCGGTCAACTGCGATAGTCGGATTTCTCAAAGACGGGCTTCCCAGCAAACAAACATTCGGAACTGCCACCAAAGGGAATCCACGCGAGCGGTGCAAGTTCCCTCCTTTAAGTACATTGTCTCCCTGCCTAGCGCTCGGGTGAGAGAATTCAAAAGAGAGAGAGAGAGAGATCTTTGCCTGAAAAGCTTCAATAACAAAGAGGTGGGCTAATATGGAGAAAGCACATACACTTCTCTTTCTCTCTTTCTCGAATGTACCCAGACCTGTGGGAGAATGCTTCTCAGGGCCTTGTTGATCCATGCTGAATGGCAAAGTATGCCACGTTGTGCTACCAGCTCCTCGGACCAGGATCTTCAAAAGGATAGAGGGTGCGATCTGCTTATTATAGGTCGTTGATATTGCATGGGGATATGCACGACGGGGGATTGGCATGGATTGGGCGATATTGGGTCAGGGCATGGATCGTTAGGGTTTGTATCGGTTTGTGATGAAACAAGCCCAACGTTCAGAAACTGAATGCTCATAACATTGACAGCCTCGGACGACGACACTACACAGACGACTTCAACGTCCATCAGTCAGTTGAACCCCATTGCTCTTCCTTCACATCACAAATCTCAACTCTTCCCCGTCACACAGCAATATCGGCCCTTCATCTACATCAACCCATCTTACCCCTTTGCGCAACCCCACGGTAACACAGCCCACCGATATAACCTTAACTCCAGACCTTATATCCCCCGACGTTGCACACGATCTTGGCTTTTGCGGTGACAGCTTCGAGAAGGTGGAAGGGGCAGGGAGTGAGTCTAGGGGCTTGAATTGGGGTTGGCACTTTTTTCTACCTAGGTAGGAACTTGCTCTGACGTCTAGACTGCTTACTGACGTTTCTAGATCCTCTATTCAGTGCTTCAAACGGAATGCTTGATAATCGATAACCGCAACTTGACTCCCTACCGGCAACAGCGAAGCAATCAGCCCATCATAAGAGATTGACAAGCGAATCACAGTCGTACAGTCAACCTCCCCTCCCTCCGGCACATCGCTCGCCTTCTATACATAAGTAGGTAATGTCATGTTTCAGGCTATTACGACGGCTACATCTCTCGAGATACTACTACAAAGCATGTTTGCTTTTTCCTTTCTGACACTGCAGAATCGTGGAATGGAAGCCTCTAGCAAGCAGATCGATCACCGATAGGCTAACGCGGGCTGTCAGATCAGAGATACCCGACGGATAACACAGGCACACATGCAGCTAGCAGGGCAGTGCAAAACCATACATAAGTTTGTTGGGTGGAGGCTTACTACGAGCGGGTTTCAAGGCGGACGTTTGAAGGCAGTAGCAAGATGATGACATGATAGTTGGATCTCAAGAATTTATCTCCCATACCACGTAGTTCGTCCTTTGGACTTATTCATACCACAGGCCACATTATATGACCCGGTTTCCAGCCCTCAGATCAAGACCTCGTGGCATACTTTACGACAACTGAAGCGAGGTGCATATCATTGCCTTCCAAATCGGGGACTTGCGGCCGGTGCCTGAATATCGATCTGCTATGCCATGCTGAATTTCCACGAGGGATATATATGTATAGGGTGATGGAGTTATTGTGGGTATGTATGTATGCAGGTCCACACATTAATGGGTATGCAGGCTGACCTTTCCACGTAGAAAGACAACCTCTGCAGCTAAACCAGCACTCATTTTTACCGGTTGGACCATAACTGCACTGTCCCAATAATCGAATCACGTGCACAACTACCTCAGGCTCCCCCTCCACCCCCGCTGTGGATTTCGCGGTCTCACGGGGCCATGGTGCATCGGAGGCGCCGCCGGTTGGAAGACACCGTTTGGTTGCCAAATGGCAGCCATTTCACCCCAACAAAAAAATTCTGCGCCCACCCAGCAGCCCCACTAGCCTGTCGCCCGCGCCTAAACCACACGCGCCGACCCACAAAAATCGGGTTGGTCCCACCACGGGCAAACCGCCCTCGCAATTCGGGCTTCCGACAACCAGTATTACGGGATAGACAGCTGCTGTAGATAGAGTCTATACATTCCCCAACCATATCCTACGTTAGGAAGGAATTCTAAACGAAAGCGGACAATCGCGACCGTATTGAAAGGTCGGGACAAGAAGCAAAATCCAAAGGCGCGGCGATGAAGAACCCTTCAGAACCCACTGGCAACACCGTGAGGTCTGTGATGGCGGTGAGAGATGTGACCATTGTGAGCGCCGTGAGCGTGGTGAGCTCAGTGACTGCGGTGAGCATCCTCACAGCAGTAACCACGGTGAGCCCGGTAACCGTGGGTTGGCGCTGACTAGTGATGTCGCCAAGGACCCTAGTCAGTGACAGCGGTGAGCGCTGTGAGACGCTTCACAGTCCTCACCGCGGTCACGATGGTCACGGTCCTCACAGGCATCACTGTGCTCACCGCCTTCACAATCGTTACGGGCGTCACTAACACACAAGTGCACACAGGTGGGTATAGGCATTATGGAAATAGAAGCCGCAGTTCACAGCTTTGTTCGATAGCAAGAGTGTTAACCTAAGTAGTAGTGTAAACTAGAAGGTTACAGCCGTATTTTCCATCGCCATCAAGTTTAGACCAGAGATCGCAAAAACGGCGGGTGTCGTGTATATAGGGTCTAACTTTCACCACGGACGATTATTAGATCATCAAGTACTTAGTACAAACTAGGTTTACATAGAGGTTGATCCTGATATTAAAGAGGGCGATATGGATATCTTTCCGTAGATTTATTGTACCACAAATTTAAATCGATAGTTAGCCCCCAGGGCATTGCGGGGCCGGTTACACGAGATGGACGCTTTCGCCTTCAATGAGAATTCTCCTATGAACACTGGCGGCTGAACTTACCTCCCTGGCCGGTATGATGTGGGCCGTACCAGTAACTTACTCATGGCCAAAGGTCGCGGCGGCTGAACGTACCTCCCTGGCCGGTATGATGTGGGTTATACCGGTAACTTACTCATCGCCGAGGTTTGCATAGAAGCGGACTCGGCCTGGGAGTCCGAGTTGCTATACTTTGATCATCGACTGTGCTCAGTGGAACCACCGAACGTTACTTATGAAATTATGGAGGTATAGCCAGTTATTCTTTCGGAGTTATCCCATATGTAAAGCTTGAACAAAATGATAATACGTCTCGCTCCCCGCCCAGCGGTTTCCGGATCGGTTCCTTCGCTCCCTTCATTACGTCTTTGCAGTGCAGTGCTTGGAGGTTCCACTCCGCTACATTTTAAGTCAAGCCACTCGAGTTGTTAATTTTGAACGTTTCGGAGAGAAAATGGGGTGTATCGTGGACCGACACGGATTCAACATTCACAGTACAGTCATTGTGCTACAGGTCGACGAGGCAGACTCAGGGTACAGGGTCCTAGGAATGGCAATATACCGAAGCCTCAGTCCGACGTGGCTCAGGCTCGTGCTGCAATGACACGGTAGACTTCCCCGGAAAGCAAGTAGAATTAAATGTTCACTAGCGTAAATAAACGAACTCATGAATGATTGCAGTTCACGTCCTACAATATTCAGAGACGACATCCTTTCCTCGGGGCTGGTACGATTGAAGATCGACACTTTTATTACCACGAGCTACTGAAATATAATTATCTAGAGGGGTTTCTGTGGAGGTCGGCTAGCTCGGCAATGCATCGACCGGCTTCCCAGGCTTCCCCACAGAATTAAACTGGAACATGGCAACACATTGCCGGACTGCTTCATGATTGACGTAGCCGTTTTCTTTATGACCTGCACGTTTGGATGCTCGGGTATAGCAAGCTGCAGATTTCCGTCGGGTGGTTGAGACAAACGTTCTTTGTTGTTTCCATGGATCGCCACTGGCTCGGATTACCCTTTTAGGAAAGAAATCGTGCTAAAAGATATGATGGCAACGCTTTCGACGGACAGGGACAACTGGAGGAAAGCTTGAGGATATTGATGTCGCGGAGCGCAACACGATAATCATTAGCAAGATGGGAGCTCTAAATAACATAGAGCTGAGTCCACCACGCATGGCATTTAATTCAGTTTAGGGACAATGGCTACGGAGAGTAGTTAGTCCAGGCATATTTCCAACGGAATTGGTATCCCGATGGAGCGAAAGAGATGACATCTTGACATTTCATCGGATTTCCAATGACCTCGGAGCCATACGGATAGATGCACCTGCCAGCTGTCGGCCCACCACTGCCGCGCGGGGGACAGCTCCTCCGCCCTTACGTTCCTTTGACACACTCTAAGCGAAGCTCGTATTTGGGAGGAGCAACTGAATCAACCTGGTCAAACGATGATATCAACTCTAAAGTTGACGGCAACGTGCAGACGAAGGTAAAAATTGACCTGCAAGGTAAGTTTGCACCTCATTTGGGCGACCTGAATCGGCATCCGAGTCGATCTAAAGCCGAGAGAGGTGCAAACTTGGTCCAGCATATATTGAGCTCAATCCCCAGGAAGTGGAGACCCGTCATATTCTCAGGATCCGGACATTTACACACACGTTTGTCTATCACCATTTGTCTCCCTTCCATGTCTAACATCGATGCAGAGCTGTACGAACGTCCGAACCAACCGAGTCCTATACCACCTTCCCGAGTCGCATTAAAAGCACCTCCGCCTTCCACATACATCAAAGAGTACCTCACCTCCGGCAGCAACGTCTCGACTCTGGGTCTAATCTACTGTGTAGCAATGGCTTTTGTTGCCCAGCCATTCACACTGTCAGCAGAAGACGAACGTATTTGGCTGTTGAAGACGCCAGCCGACGAGTTAGCCGATCGACTCCAGCAGAATCCCAGCAAAGCCATGGCCCTGTTGCACCGTCGCGAGCGTATGAACGTGTACGTTTCCACATGCACCCACCCACTCAAGCATCTTTCCCTTTGGATATAATCGCTAACATATCATGTAACTAGCAAGTACAACATCACCACTCGTCGCAACAACGCCATCAAGGCAAATGGGAGCTATGGAGGCACCAGGAGGTTCGCCCTGCCATGCCGTGAAATTGATGGAGCGATTCCGAGAAATGGGTTGCACGAGTTGCGCAGGGTGGCCCGCACGATGGGTGAGTTGTTGAGGATGCGTCGTCGCGACTTCACCCTTTTGTTTCGCTTCTGGAACATCGAGGCCCCAGGAATGAATCAGTGGACTCCTCGTGCTTGCTATGAGCATTTCGGCAGATATGTTAATATCAACATCCCCGCCTACATTATGAATAGGAGTGTTCATGGATGGACCTTGTAAGGCTGGTAGAGACAAGTAGCTAGTAATTGATTCTGGGTCTCTTCTTCTAAGACTGGAAAGTTAACGACGTATTTGACTGGTTATAAAGTGATTTTGCAAACTTGAAGAATCTTAGTGATTGAGCGTGATAGTAAGGAACCATTCCTCGATCCTGTGAGTCCATACATAAGGTTATGTTAGTGAGTGTTGAACGATGAACCGAAGGTTCGATAGTAACGGTGGAAACACCGAGTCGGAAGAGGTTAGTCTCAGCGTTTGTGGCGGTGCGGATGTGGCTGTTATCAGGAGTGCGTTTATGGTTAGTTCAGTCGTACTAGTTGGTATGACAAAGCCACGTTCGTTTTGATGTCGCAAAGGCGAGAGGCGAGTTCGAGAAACACCATAACCCACCAGACGACGTCCACCACGACCTAGCGCGTAGATCTCGACCGATAACAGGTAGAGTTGACAGCTTTCCGAGTAAGAAGAATGCGGGCGGCGGCTACTATCCGGGCGTGCATGCTGAGAGATTGGGGAGAATGCTGACGGCTTTGTCGCGACCGCAAGTACAAGAATCACATCGCATCGTAGACGTCGACATGTCCGAATCCCCGCGGAGCATTCACAATAACAATACGTCTGGTAAGTATACCAACTGCTACCTATACTGGAGTTTCACGCAGAGGTGTTGTTTCGATGCTAACGTGACATAGAGGGCGACTACCGTAATGCACCGGTGCGTATTGGTTCGGGCACCCGCACCCAGGGTATGGCGACCAGGGCCCTGCGTTCGAGTTCGAGACAAGAGACGGCCGTTGCGGAGAGTGAACGAGCGACAACACCGGAAACAACACACATCGGATCACAGGCACAGATGACACCACGGCAAATGACACCACGGCAAATGACACCACGGCAAATGACACCACGGCAAATGACACCACGGCAAGGCTATGAAGTCGTGGTAAGCCCGAGAACATCAGTGCGAAACTCGATACCCAAGAGTTCACCACCTGGAATAGGGTCCGTAGAATGGACCAGAGAGACATATCAACAACCGACCACGACTCACGATGGAAACGAAAACGAAGAGGAGGGATCCGATCTCGACTTCGACATTGAGGAGTTAGACAAATTTGCAGAGGCTGCGAAAGCGGACGAAGGGCGACAAGCGAGAATCGAGGCGGAGTACAATGCGCAAAAGGAGAAGGACAAGGTTCATTGGTGCAGAATGTATTCGACCGCTGCGTTATTGGTACAAAAGGGTGACAAGCCCATCAGAATGACTTGGAAGTCGCAGCACAAGTATTGGATGCGGCTCTTCTGCCATAAACATCAATGGTACGGCAAGACCCCATACAAGGGGCATAACAGGGATGTATGGGCGAAAGTATGTGCTCGGGAAATGGCAGGATGCAATGGAAAGAAGCGGAAGTGCTCGGGAATGGTTGTGAAAATACAGGTAAGTTCCCCAAGATTGCGACTCCGCATGGTTTTAATGCTTCAATTACAGAACTTTCTCGACAATTATGGACGCGCACTCCGCTCCGCTGGCCGCATTCGACAAGCTTTTGCGAATAATCGGCCTGTCAAGAATGGCGAGCGGGTCGTTTCGAATCAGCATATAAGGGACATGAGTTTGGTGGACCTGTTGCAAAACAAGTATGACCTAAACAGCAAAGAAGATCTATCCCGAGTCTTAGCGATGCTCAAGCACTGTGCAGCCTCTAGGGGAGAGGATGTGCCTCTTGGGCATCCAATGAACTACCTGGAAGTTCAGTCCCTCTCATTCTCATGGGAGCCTTCGGATGTACATTCGGGTTCGGACCTAGCAGCCGAACATATCGATTGCTATGAGAATTTGATAGACGCGCAGTTCCCACTGGCCGATGAGGACGGAGCGGAGCTTGCCCACTTGTATGAGGACTGCTCTGAAATGCTTGAGGACTCGGAGCCAGAGGAACAAGACACGTCGGTGAAGTCTGAAGCTCCTTTCTAGAATCTCTAGCATCCAATCACCTTCGTTTTCAGCAATGCCCCCCCAGTCTCGTGATGTCAAGTCATGCGCACGGTAATGGAGATTTGGGATGGTTGGTCAATGGTAAGTCATGGTTGGGGCCTTGGAGGACTGCGGTTTGGATATTTCAAGGTTTAGTCGTTTATAAAGAAGCCAGTTTGTTAGAGCTTGGATGGTGTTTCATTTGTGTATCTTGCAGTCTTCTTCCGTGGGGTGGCATGTATGTTTCTTAACTGTTTTGGTGTACGGGAGGTTTTCTTAACTGTTTTGGTTTACGGGAGGTCCAAGTTGTTAGTTCCAATCAGTCAGTGCTTCTTCTACTTGGATAGTAAATGCATTCTTGGGGCGAAGTTTCTAAGGCACCGTATCGCTTTAACAACCACGAAGTAATAACAGCGAGAGCAAGTGAACTTAACGTTAACATTGGAAATCGTACAGCAAAAAGGAAATAGGGGAAATAATCGGTATATATCCATAGTACGATCCAACACCAACATACCAGCTCTTCTTAGATATCAAATCACAATCCTCATGAAAGTAAGAAAGAATAAACAGCTAGGCCCCGGAAACTATGCAGCAAGGAACAAGTACATAGGACAATATCAGTAAATCATAGACTTGTTACCATTCTGGGGCGGTTCGTCCCTGGCGTTAACAATCTCTAGTTGATCTTTTGCCATGGCTTCTAGGAATTTCATCCTGATGTCTTCGGTATTTTTCGGCCCGTAGATGTCCTCCAACCGTAATGAAGCTGGGAAGGACCACTTCTTCCCGATGCTACCCAAGAAGGCTTCAGCCCGTTCATCTTTCGGGAGCTTTTTAAGTTTCGTGTTGTATTCCTTTCCACGCTTTGCCTTATGCTGAATCCACTCGGTGTTGTATGTGTGTAGTAAAAAGTTCCGGATTTTTCTCCCGTCTCCTTTACTTGGGGCGAGTGTTGATAACCGGACACGTTTGGAAGTGTCATCTGAATCGTCGGAATCAGATTGATCGGCGAACTTGGGCTCACGCTTGCGCTTTTCGACGTCATTGGGGTGTCCAGAAGATAAGTCCGATTCGAGAAGTTGAGGATCGATAGGAGGATGCGAGGATGCAATATTAGGATTGCCGGCCGCTGAGAGGTTGGGACCAGACGCGTCTGACACGACAGTTGTAGACGGTACTACCGGTAGAGCGGTTGCAGCCCCTTGGGTAATGGCAGCGACAGTGGGTTTCGGTGCGGCAGACTTCCGCGCCATAGCTAACTCTAATTAATACTATATTCGCAATAGCAGCTGCAGCCAGAAGGGAACTTACCTTGTTCTACAAGGTTTACATATCCATGCAAATTATAGTTAATGCAGGTCTTTATCATTTGAATAGTTTTGACGGCCTTCGCGGCTCGAGCAAAACCTGCAAACGTAAGGACACCCATACCGGCCTCATCTAGGTAGGTATCATAGTATACGTGCCCTTGGTTGGTACCGGACAACCAGCTGCTACCCTGTGTGACATTTGTGCCGAGGAGAAGGAATTCCACCCCGACCGCCGGCATGAAGTCAACCTAAAACCATGTTAACTGATTGGGATCTGAGAAGAAAAGCAGACTCGGAAAGAACATACCCATTTAGCTATGGCCTTTTTGAACCGATGAACCCACACTGCTCTGGTCTCGGGAGTACTGGGGTCGTCGTTTTCCGGGCGAGCGTTGTGGGCCGCGGCTCGTCTCTCGTAGGGAGCTTTCGCTGCAGGGGGCATAGCATTCCATGCCTTTGAAATCAATATATTCTCCGCGCAAGATCCCGATGATTCCATTACACCCGTTGGGTTCTCTTCGACCGTTCCGTATCCAACAAAATCTTTCCTGTCGGCATAGAATGCAAGCAAGTCGGGATCGACAAAGTCGGGCTTTTTGACCTTCGAATTAGAATTGGCGTTGGCCTGGTCAGCATTATCTTCCGTATCCGAAAAGCCGTCTTTGTCGTCTCGGGTCTTCTCGAGCTCGACGGCGTACTTTATTGCTTTATGGCAATCGGACATGTAGACATTGAAGCCGTTGAGGTGTGCGTCTTTCTGTATGACGGCATTCCGTAAATCCACCTGAGTGTAACCGGCCCTTGCGAAAACCGCGGGCCACTCGCTCTCGGGAACCTTCATCGCTCTGCACTGCTCGGCCAAGTCGTCAAGATACCTGACATTGGCATTCAGCAATCTTGTCCGCAATTCGAGTGGGTACGAAGCCCATTGAACGTCGTAGGGTCGAACATTACAGTCCAAGATTTCTCGAGTTCTGCACATACAGACGACACTTTCGCCATCCGGGACCTCGCTGGCATACTCCTTGACAGGGGCATTATTGTTGGTGGTTCCGTCTTCTGAAGCCCGGTTTCTGCTCTCCTTCTCCGCATGTGCTTCGCGAGTCGTCATTCGTTTTGGCATGGTATCGGGTACGGAGAAAGTAGTGATCGTGGTAGCGGATAGCGGACGAGGCCTGGTTCCGAGTAGCTAGGGATTGCGGCGTACGTGGCACCTACACTTCCAGAACAACCAAAGATTAGACAACTGCTGGATACCGGAAAGAGAAAGGCATGGTCCCAATGAATCTGGATTACCTCGAAGAAATCTCACTCAAGCAAGTTGAGCAGGGTCAAGCAAAGGAACAAATAATAGGGGTGTGAGGAACGTCTCTGCGAAAGCACCCACTGTTACTAGGAACGAGCATTACATAATCAATTCTGGGCAAACTAGCCGTTTCTGGAGCAATCCTCCTCAACTCTGATGCTCATGTATGTACAGTTCTCCGCCCCTTGCATTGCTCACAGACATTCGCGAACCAGTCTACAGGAAATAGATATAGTAAAACTCGTTCAAATGCAACAAGCATGACAACCGCGCGCTTCAATGGCGGAAGATCAAAAGATTGCCGCTCGAATGAGACACATCATGTAGCACAAAATTTGAATCGATAGTTGCCTACTCTACCACTCCAGGAGTGGTTTTCACATGTAACCACATCTCCAACAGAAAGGCATATCCATCCACTAAGCATTCCGGTGCAGCAGGTCGCATTTCGCAAGTATATGCATTCTTATTAAAGGGCATGTCATCAAGGCAACATCCTCAGCAAATGGCTATTTGGCAATGAAGAGTACAAGAACGAAAGGTCCATCGTTCAACTGGAACCTTCACCTGACCGCCTACCAGATTAGAGATGATCAGTTGATTCCCCGTAGATTAATAAAGGACGAAAAATACTGGGATATGACACAGACTGACAATCCTGCAAGACCAAAAGAAACCCAAAAGAAACCCAAAAGAAACCCAAACAATGAATAAACCAAGTAGCAAGGATTTACCATGGGAGAATCCATATCAAGCCTGAGAAGAACTAAAATAACAAGACAGATGAATAACAATGAAAAGAAAACGACGAACGACGGACAATCAGGAAAGTAACGCCAGTCGCATATCATCAGCCATAAAGCGGATCGAAAATACGGAGATAGAAAGCGAAAAAGGTAGCAAAGTAGAAGAAGGCAACCGGCAGAACATTCAAACTAACAGCCATGCGAGCTCATCGCAGCCGACGTAAGCGAGGCGATCTCCTATTCCGGGAGGGCATCTTTCGTACCGGAGGACCCCCATGCGCCACGAATTTATCCGCCTCATCTTTCAGAAGTTTCAATTTGTTTATCGCTGCTGTCGTTTGCTAATGGAGTCAGTATGGAGGCAGAGAATATGGGAGAGGGACACAAACAATTCTTGGTTTCGGGACATCATCTGGACCTCTTACAATTCGAACTCGTTTGGGTTTCGGAAGAGCAGCTTCCTGACAGAGGTGCATGGTTAGCAGATGCTTTCAGTCCTACAAAAATCAGAATGAAGGTTGATTACCTGGATCTGTGCCCTGAGGGTAGTGTTCTCACTAACCAGGTCATCATTTCTTCTTTGCAGAAGGCTATTGTCTGCCTGTAATTCCGCAATATTTGAAAGCGCAACAGTTTTCTCGGCTTGCACCGCGGTGAGGACGTCGGTCAAGGATGAAACCTGCTTTTGCAGTGTCGCAACCTGTTTCTTTTCCAATTGTAAGTCTTTCTCAGCGGTACTCAGATTAACCTTTACAGAATTCAACTCGTCCCAGTGATTCCGTAAGATGTCACTGGTGGCATTCATTCGTTCCATGAAGCCTGCAGAGATCTGACTGGCACCATCAAAGACGTTTTGAGCAACAGAGCCTGATACACTGCTCGCATAAGAGGCAGGATAATCACTTCTGATATGCTCAACACTGTCGCGCATGGAGCTCCCTAATCCGCTATCGCATGTTTCTTCTCTGCGTCGTTTAAAGGCCGGTGATGAAAAGGTGGGAGAAGCGGGCGTCATGGCTCGCAAGAGGTGTTGATCGGACGCGGGATGATGGGGAGTTTGGAAGATACTGGGCGGGTCTAGTTGCCTTGTCGAGCTGCGGAAAGACCTGGGCAAAACATTGGAGGATGTGGAATCTCTGCGAAGTGACTGCGCGCGGGAGTGGAGATCCTCGAATAATCCCTCCTTTTCGTCCGTCTTGCTTGATTCGGATTTTTGCGTAGCATAGAATGGTTCCGATTTGAGGGGAGGATTGCTGAGACGAGCATCAGGGAGGGGTATAGCGATTTCGGGACGAATTGGATCAGGTTCGGTGGGATTGTCGTCCGTATGTTGTACTGTCTCTTCCCTGTCCTCGGCCGCTTGGCTTTGGTTGCGTACCGGGGCAGATATTGCAGGCTGGCGCGTACGAATCGATTCGGAGAACTGCGCCGGTGGTTGCGGGGTAGCAGCATGGGAGCTCGATGAGTTGCCGGAGGACTTGTTGGTGGTAGATGATAAATACTGGCGAAGCGGTTGTTGACCGGCTTTCTGCTGTTGACGCAGCGTGTCTGGCCCCAGAGGAACGGTCGCAGTTTGAGTATCCAGAGCGGGTAGCGGACGTTGACGCGGAGATTCCAATTGATGCAAAGGGGTTGAACTTGGACTGTGCGAGCGGAATTGCTGGGACTTCGCTTGAGTTTTAGTAGAAGAGCCGGAATTCACTCGAGACGGCTGCCGTGAACCTGAGGTCTGCTGGGTTGATGGCAAGGAGGGCCTAGTTGCTGATTGTTGTTTCTTTGCGACGAGCGAGCGAATAATGGAGATAATCGTCTACACAGGTATCGAGCGATGCATCAGCTCAGGATATGTAGGAAAACCGAACAGCTAGAAACAAGCTCACCATAACATCGTCGTCCGTTTTCTGGAGACGTTGCTTGATGACTGAAAAACTCTGGTCCGTAGGCCGAACCGGCAACGTATTCTCCTTCCCTTTTTTGAGAAGCCACTTTTTGTCCTCCGCCGAAAGACTCTTTATCAGGTTGAACTGGGCGTTCGATTCCATTTCTGCGTTGAGCGATATGTCGTTGAGGAGGGTTGATGTGGGATGGGGATAGGAAATCAACGTTGTGACAGCTGCTCTCTTTTTCGTTTGACACCGGGGTGCGTTTGATTGATTGACTGATTGATTGATGGATTGATAAGTTATTAGGTTGATATGATAATCATAGATAATCGGAGACTTTGGAGGCCTCGGCCCCTCGTAACATTACCACACCGAAGTAGGATTTGCATGTAGGTGGTGCTTGGCCAGATATGTTGAATTCCCGTGGATGACCTAGTGCCTGTGACTGAATTGCTGTTCCTACGAAGGTATGTAGG
The DNA here is from genome assembly GCA_003788565.2 of Ascobolus immersus RN42. NCBI lineage: Eukaryota > Fungi > Ascomycota > Pezizomycetes > Pezizales > Ascobolaceae > Ascobolus > Ascobolus immersus. The sequence goes on along the minus strand of ML119664.1, from coordinate 10,123 downwards.
TACTTAAGTCCCGAGTGCTTTGGGGAGGTGACTCTGGTCCTCGATTGGTATGGTGGCAGCTGCTTCTGGTTAGCAACTCGCTAAAAATCTAGATCTGAAGAGAGGGAGGATATACCACCCCATCCAAACCACATGAAGCCTTGTATAACAATTCCCTTTGTCCAGAAATCTACTTGTATTCCTATGTATGGCGCCAGTCTCACTTCCATACATATTTTCATTCCCCGGCGAAAGACGGGGCATCTCCCAAAGCGGGTGAGAAGACCGTGCCTCGATGATAATTCAGAATATCATGAACATTACATAAGTAGATAGAATCGATACTTATCCGAGTCAGAAGTACTTGTACGAATACCAGCGAAGAATGTATTCTCATTTAACATTGCTTCAGGACTCGGATCAGATGAAGGAGAGCTTCGCGCGATGGGACCCAATCTTTGGGCACAGCGGTTTATTTACCTGGATAGGTTAGTCTAGGACGGACTAAATATGCTGCTAGATGTATGAAACTAGAGCCAGGCCATAACGGTCGACGTTCATAACACAGCCTTCGCTTCCCCATAAGATACTGGTGCACCGGTGGTAAGGGGTTACGAGACCGAGGCTCACGAACTCTGCGAGATGTACCCACAAGCATAACTTGTAAACAAAGAGGAATCGATATTCGTAGTAGAAGAGGCGACAATCGACTCCATTTTTCTGCCGGCGGTCCTCAGTAAGTACTAAGTATGCAGTGGTAAGTATCGAACCCCATGCGGAGCTCGTATGGGTGGAATGGCACGTAAGTACATATCTACATAGTTGTTGATACGAGTACATATGGACTTTTGATCGAGCTATCTTGCGGCACTTGGTGCTTGATTCGACATGAGAATGTCTCCAATATCAGTACACCACCGAAGCGACATCCATATCGTTCAGCGTCCAGCCCCAGTAGTCCCCAGTCATGTACCAATACAGGTAGCCTCATGAACCAGTGCCGAAAAGAAGAGCCGCTTGGCAATTGGCGGGATCAAAAGACTTGTCCGAATACGGAGCCAGAACAGTCAATCGCAATTAGCTACCAGAACTGAAAAGTGGGAAACTTGCTTGGAACTTGAAGTTCAGCAACACGTCTGTTGGTCCTTTCTCTGTTACTTCAGTCAGGATTCGAGAAAAACAGGCGACAAGTACAGTTTTAGACATTGGGCGTAGAGAATTCAAGGGCAGCACAGGCATCCGATTCTTCTACGAGTGCAAGTACTGTGGTAATTAGGACCTCGAGATGAAAAGTAGTAAAACAACCGGCCCCGAAGGAGAAAGCTACGTGAATTCATACCTCCGATTGGAACTGTAGACTTGTACTTTGTACACACAGCGTTTCAGGAATTCCATGGTTAGGCCTTCCCAGAAAAGAAGAGACCGTGACCACACCTTGATCTTATCGCGGATGCAGTCAGTTTCGTACCACGGACGCAGATTGTTTCGAGGAGAACAGATATTCAGAGTAGGGTAGCCAGTAACCCTAACTGTATTACCATTATCACACTGTCCTTCCTTCGGCCTTCCAGTTGGGAACTCGGTTTTCTGTCAACAGGAAAGATTCCCTCCTGTGGTCGGAAACTCAAGACCACCGCCTGTATTACGGCGCTAGTACTATAGTAGATACGGAACCAGATGCGGCTAGATTACCCCGGTCGTTAGGAACCCGGCCATTGCAGAGTCGGCATGCGGGTTTTTCCTTATTGGACACAGATACACCGATCTTGGTTTCCGCCGGACTCGTGCTTGACCACAGGCTGCATCAAAGCTTCGAAGAGGGACCCAACCGTTCTTTGCAATGCAATGAGGTCGAAACAGATAAGCATGAAATTTCGAAAGAGGTAGTGATAAGTAAGTTAAGTACTTAGCTAAGTAGGGAGTAATACGAAAGCGCAACAATATAGCATCGGGCTGCATTTGCAATTCATGAGATTGGGACCAAACTCCAGTCATGTCAATTTACTTGTGCTTCGCGGATTCGTATGAACTTACACAACTCGTACTCGTAAGGAGCTGCGAAGCTGCAAAAGAAGCAACTTGGAATCATACGAGTTTATCCAACCTATCCAACTGCTTCCAAGCCAGCGCCAGTCTAACAAGGGTCTAGTGTTAGAAAATCGGTCCTCGATCGGGCTGGTGAGAGCAAGGGCAAAATGACCAGGGTGACGGTCCTCACCACCATCACGACGGTGATGGCTGTCACTGTCGTCACGAAGGGGCAGATTACGCGAGTGAGGGACTTTACTAATCAATCACAATGACCATACTGTAAGGGGTAAGGACATGCGCACCGAGGATCTCTTCATCTCGATCGAACCCTTTTTGCTGCAGACACTGCGCAGTATTGAGTTCATACATACTTCGTAAGCAAAAGGTCGATTCGAAACTGGGTCTTCAGAAAATCTCCTTGACAATTTGCCGAGTGTAAGTTAGGTACCCTTTGAACTCTGGTGACTCTGGGGGTTCGTTGGGCTGCTTGCCGATCGATAGAAGAGACGAGACTGAGCCACTTTGAAGAAGTACGAACAAGCCAAAGCTTGAGTGCAGCAGACTTCTACTTCGTCGTATGTACAAAAACAACAGTTGGTGGTAGAGGACGCCGTGTCATCAGAGTTTTGTCAATCGGTGCATGCATTGTCGTTTATGGGATAGCGTCTGGTAACCGATGTAAGATTCTGGCTCAAGCTCCTCGAGTTTCCGAAATGGTATTCGTAGATGTCGACTCTGTTGCAGGCAGCCGTCTGAACCAACAGAGAAAATTATGCGAGACGCTCTGTATAGAATGGAAACTGTTGTTTAAAAGCTATCGCATTTCTTCATATGTATCCTAACCAGCAGTAAACAGCAGCAATGTCCCCTTTCAATCTTGTCTTCCTCGCCGACTTCTCTACCGTACCTTCCGATACTCTCAGATTTCCGGAGGAGTGGTCGCTTAGCATCCCCTCGCCACTCGAACCAGCCAGTCTCGGCCCGTTTACCCCAGTTGATGGATCATCGGCCATATACGCCCTCTTCCGAGGACCCGGACCCGATTTGACACTACGCACTCTTTGCGCTCATCTACCTATTTCAGAGCCAATTCCCAACCCGGATGATCCGGATGGAGTAGAGACACTCGTCCTCGTAGCCGCACATATCGATTCCGGGGGGATAGTGTGGGGACGCTGCGACTGGTCGGCGGATCCAGATGTTCCTGGGGCTGTTGTGGGTAACTTCACCTACATGCTGGGCTTCGGCAGTCGACCCGAAGATCATGCAATTGTCGATATTCTTTTTGGCCTACAAAGCCCGCCCGAAACAGTGTCTCTTCTACGCCCCACCCTCGACTACGCGTCCCTAGACATCGACCATGCTCAGAGCCCACGCCGTTATCCACGGACAAGAGCTACAGCAACATCCGATTCAGGCGCCGTCACATACATGTTTTACGACAGGATGAACGACGAAAGTGCCCCTCTCGTACGCCCATATGCCGGCATGCATGTTGTTTTTCGCGATGAGGCGTCTGTGGATGAGCGCGCCACGCCTATCATGATCACTGAGGTTATGCAGCCAGGGGACGACTTCGACAGGAAGTTCAGAGGTTGGATAAACGGAGGTGAAATCGATGTTTTCCTAGGCCGTGTAAGGGATGGCTTCGCAGGGACCATTATAGAAGCTCACCCAGGGGTTCTTCCCAGCGGAACGCCGTGCGTGAGCGGGCTTGTCAGTTTCAGAAAGCTGAAGATGTAGCTTTTCAGGCAATAAATTTGTTTCGTTTTTCGTGTGCTCATGACCTTCGAGATTCATTGATCTTTGTGATTCCACTCACCATAACGCCGTACACAGGTTGTACAGCTGGAACTTGCCCACTCTAACGTACGTAAGTACCTAATAATATCGGCTTCCAAAGTAAAATATCCACAGGGTTCAGTTGTTGGGCATCAAAAGGCTTCAAGTTCCCCATGAGAGTGACTCTGCGCCGCTGCGCTGGGTTTGGCAAGCCAGCGGTTGCAGCAACTTGGTGATCCAACGACGCCCCTTTCGATCACAAAGAAGCTACGCTATAGTGGACACAGTTAGATACTGTTTATTGAGCTTCTAACCTACTTTATGTACATATGGGGTGCATACTTTGTATGGGTTATCTCCAGATGTGGTGAAGAGAAACATCTCGAGACGAAATAGTAATTCGAATTGATCACTACCTTGTAACTAGATACACAGCGCCCATTTCATGTAATTACCCACAGGAGTGGTCATGAGAAACAACTCGAGATGAAGTCGAATCGACCAAGCATGAGATACATATCTACACATGTATTTGTACATCGTTCCATGGCAGGTGTCAACTTGAGATTCCGAAGGGCGGGATTGGGCAAATTGTTCTGCTATGCATGATTCACGTTCACAGCAAACACATTGTAGTATCCGGCCCTTGCATTCTGTCCCAAAACACATTTCCATTGTTCGCGGCCATGTTGCTCCACTGGTGAAGTGGAGGGGATAAGGTATGTAAGTCGGTTACTTAAATCTGTGGACTCCCAAAAGATCCAAGGAGGGAAGCAGCTTAGTTTCGATAACAAGCCGCAAAAACTCGGACCCTGCACCTCCACTCCGGCCTCCCACTGCGACACATCCTTCCGCTTTCAGACCTCGTTCCTTTAACATCACGCTTTTGCGACACTTCGACGATGTCAAGATACACATATTCCGATGACGGTTTTCAAATCCCAAATGGGGTGCCGCGCGTCAGGGTCAAAAGAACGCCAGTGACTCGACGGAAGCCGGTTTCCGATATCGACACTTATCAGATCACAAGGCCGTACGACAACGGTGGTGAAGATAAGCGGAATGTGTTTCCGAAAGCGATGCCGACCGACGCAGGAAACGAAATCCCAGCGGAAGAAATGGCAAGAGTGTTCGCAAAGCTTTCGTGTACCCGTCTCTATCCGCATAATGGAACTCTGGCTGCATATTGTAAGTATTCCAAGCTCCAACTTATGAAGGACCCAGCTGACGGATTGATCTTTCTTGCATAGATCTCCATGAACTACACACCCCGCCAGCAAAGCCTTCTAGAACACAATATGGAAGGATACCACTCGCAGGCGAGCGCGTGTTTCTCTCATACGAAATGAGCGCAGGTCTCACTCACGAGCTCTTCGTTTACGCTCATGGGACGTTTGGGCCTCCGGAGAATAGACCGATTTGCATTGGGACCATATCTAGTATCCAATCAAAGATCGACTGTATTCGAGAACTCTTGGAGACAGGCCACTCGTTGATCGGGACTGTCGTGGCCATCGAAACCTTATCCGAAAAGACCCTGTACCGGATACAATTTTCCGCTTATCCGTCATGCACATTGGTATACAATATTGTACGCGATATCCGTACTGTTGATGCCATCCTAAGCGAGCGACTTAACCTGCTTCGTACTTGGGACTCGGAGGATGATGCTAAATGGGATGCGGGTCATGATGAGGAGATGCCAGACGTGGGACGGTTACATCTTGAAGCCGATATGCATATGGAGTGATGGGATGGTTCAAAGCCGAAATTCTTTTGTTTTTATTTAGTATTCCCTCGTTTTCAGTTTAATAAGAGTTGCCCTTTTGGAATTGCCACTGCATCTAGTATTTCCCCTTCTGGTTCGATGTACCTACCACTCTACCTTATTAGGTTACCGGCGATGCTTATTGGGGCGGCTAAATTGTTCAAAGGTTAGCGCTCGCTCTCGCGAACGCATGTCATGCATACGTCAAACCAGTCCATCGGTAGAGTAGCAGCAATATTATCGACCTTCATCCCTAAATAAACACTCCCTTTAGTCCCGAAATCACCTCTAGCATACGTAGGTTACGTACTCGTATCAGACATTAGCGTCAACAGCGAACGACTACAGTCGACCCTCACATTAACGTACGGTTGCAACTACTAGTAAACGCTTTCTGTCCCATACTCCGAGGGATCTTCTGGTGGTCCAGCAACTTGTAGGCTTTTAAAGCACTTACGGTACGTAATTCAAGGTGACCCATAAGATCGAGTACAATAATAGACTTGATAATGGGCACAAACCGTTGAATACTTGAAGACAGACGAGTATACTACCTGTGTTCAAACCGATTCGATGATTGGAGTGCTGTGCATGTGCAGCTACGGTAAGTACATAATTTCAGTAGTTAAATACATACTTCCACGTATACTATGTTCAAGTTGTGCATTCACACATGGTACTTCTCGTTGTATTGCACCAGCGATGCCGTACATTATATATGCTTTTCTTATCGACCCAAAGTACAGAAGTCATGGGATCATACAGTTTTGGTGCTGCTAGCTGTGGTGCTTCGACGGTCAGCTCAGAACATCGAGGCGACATATGCGATGATTTGAACAAGCGAACCATCATAATGATGAGCAGTGCACCCACCGATAACGCGTTTCCTATGTTTGAAACTCACATTTTACTGCGTGGGATATTATAACTGGACTGGAATATAAAGTTCTTTTGTTTCGAATCGGGCTTGCAAGCTGTTGCTTGCGATCTTTAACTTTGTTCCTTCATACACCGCAGCGGAGTCGCTAAAGGTAACTTTGGGTATAACCTCCACCGTGATGGGCATCTGGCAACACGAATAGGAACATTTCGAGAACCCCAAATGATTCGATTAAAGCACCTATAAGAATGAGGCTAACGGATAGCAACAATTGACACTACGACTGGATTGTCGGTCCATGCAAACGCGCTTAAGCTTATAAGTTCGATAATATTAGCGATGACCACTTTTTCACAAATCCGAAAACGGTCGTAATGCGGGTATCTATGCATTTGTATTTGCACCTATTCAGTTAATTCCACAGATATTAAGACGAGATGATGTCTTATTCATGGACACATGTAAAACGTTGTGTGGAAGTCTGAGCAACTGCATGATTACTTCTTAGATTGTAGCACATACTTGATGGCCTCTTTTTCACAAATCTGAAAACGATCGTAATGCGGGTATCTATGCATCTGTATTTGCTCTTATTCAGTTAATTCCACAGATATCAAGTCGGGATGATGTCATGTTCATCAACACGTGTAAAGCGTTGCGTCGAAGTCTGAGCAATTTCATGATTACTTCTCAAATTGTATACATGTAGCGCATATATGCCACGGCAGCTTACTCAAATAGCATCCCCTTTTCCTCAACATCGTGTAATACATCTTTGTGTGTATGTACACGGTCATAATAATGCAATTCCATGAACTCCGAGCTTTGGGTTGGTTTCCTACGCTTGTACTCATTGATATTTTGTGGTAATATATGGCCGCTGCAGTACGCCTAAGCAAAACTCATGATATTCCCGACTTGCCTTCGACGTTTGACTTTCATTTTATAAGTGGCCATCTAGACCGTGACTACTGCTACGAATACGAATGCAAGTAAGCCTACTAAGTAGTTTGGTTATAATTTACTTACATGTGTGGAGTTTAAAATGGTAGTTACTAACAAGTAGCAACCTTCAAAATGCAGCACTGGCAACACACATTCTAATTGCCGATCTACTAGTAATCTTTAACTGGCTTCGTATTAGAGAACTGGCTACAGTGCGGCTATAAAGACCTGTGTCCCGAGACTGGGCTCTAACTGACTATACAGCTTCATTCATTTCGTCGGTTCAAGCAATGCTTGATTTACCACCAGCCAATGAAGTCCGAAATCAACAACCAATCTGTTTCCCAATATCATGATTATCGGGATGTATGAAGTGCATCAGCGCAGTAATAGAGTTATAATCTTGCGCTTTCTCGGATTATATGCATTGATAAGCTGCCGATCGAGGTTCCTCTATGTTCCGTTCCATGGTTCACGGATTCTACTCACAAGCTGCTCTCCTTCTTCTCTCCCTTTACAGTCCCTAATACTTCGCTTATTTTCATATTCCCTTCTAAAGTATACTTCATCGGACAACCCCACTTACGTGGTTTTCTACTATATATACAGGTCGACCTTTTTTCCCAGATGACGAATGGGAGAGAGCGATCAAGTACGGCGGGCGAGCTGTGAACAGTACCAAATGTACGCTCTATTTAAGTATGCCTAGGTAAATAAGCGCAGAATGTTGGTTTCTTATGTATACGTACCCAGAAGCCCGCTTCCGAGTCTGAACTTGAATCGAAGTAGAAATACATATCCCACACAGAACACCAGCATCCGGATATCCCCATTCCCTGACCCTGTAGACTAGTTACCATAACCTCCTAAACTGAACGCTGCGGCGATTCCGATTTCCAAAGCATATTGAACAGCTACTAGGAAGTATGTGTGCTTTCGAAATGAATCCATGGCTTCAACCGTTTTGATAGGAATTTTGAAGAGGAGACAACTTGCTAGAGCGCATCAGCGCTTTCCGCAACGTCATACTGGCTACAGACCATATTACGCTTTACAGCCCTCAAGGTTTGATCTTGAAAGCGCGCTCGACATATGTGTAAAATCTGGAATTTTTTGCGAGTGTATTGGAAACAAAATTTGTAAGATCTTGACATCGAGTGTCCGGTGTTAGAAATGCAAGTGAAACGTCGTACAATGTATTGGGTCGTTGTACGCTAACTACTTAAGTAACAATCTACCAACAGTCCACAATCGCACACTCCATTTACAATCATTATGATAGAATTAACACTCTAAGAGCAACGCTTTTGGCCCAGATGCAAAGTATGAACGCATGTCGACTTTACCGAATAAAAATCCGACGGGTTTTCGTTAAACGGAAATAAAACTGTAGTCTGCTAAGAAATTTGCATGTCACAACGTAGTGCGACGACGTAACAATGATCGCTCACGAAATCGACCCGAATTGGCAAGGTGGCTGGGACGTGCTAGTTTGGATTGATGACTGTCGTGAGAACTTTGTGGTCTTCTCAGCTTTCACTCTACTCACACGGGTCCCACTCGATCCTATGTTACTTTCTACCCACAGCGAAAACATCAGCAACACGGCGATGTGGAGTCACAGAAACTCCAACCACAGCCGTACCAGGCGCATGCCTACCTATCCATGGACACGTCGGATCTGGAATGAGGCGCCCTAGCGCGTTCTCTCCTCACGTCGAAATCGGAAATTCTTCGACTGTCTCCGCCTACTTAATTCAACGCTCCCCTCTCCTCTTCGAAGTTCCCAACGCAAGCGACAGACACACGGAGTAATCAGTCGGTCGGTCGATACCAAAATTCACTGAAACCTACAACTATAGATACATTGCTGTTCCATCTGCGAGATCTACATTTCTACTGAAGAAGTACGTATAGAAGTCCTAGAACCACCCGCCACAGTGGGAGACAAAGTAACGTAGTAACAGAGTAGTAGGCTAGATATCACGTCCTTCTCAATTGATCATGCCCTGCGACAAAGAGGACCATGCTTCATTTGCACATAATATGCTCGGATGGCCACAATTGGAGAACGGAGAGCCTCAACAGTTGCTCGGATGCGAGGATATCTGTCTGTTTTGTTTCCAAACACTAGTCGCAGGAACTCGTTCCAAGCTGGTCCGTCACATTAAGTCATGCGAGGCATTTCAATCCCTTGCGGCAAGGAAGAAGTTCAAAGTCAACGATTCTCTTTTCATCAACCAGGCAACTCCGCGCAGCGGGTATGTTCCCGATACCCCCCACGATACGGTTGCATACAAGACAGAACACTAATGATACTTGTACTTAGTACCCCCGAGGCAAAATATGGACCGCCCATAGCAAGTGACGACCCTCGGCATTTGCGGTACAAGACCAGCCTCAATAACAACACTCTTCTTAGAACTGGGAAGGTCACATCAAGAGAATGATTTTGATGACAGGGATAACACTGTCATTCCTGGCCCAGGTTCCCACCAAAGATTAAAACACAGGTCCCTGGCACTTCAAATTCCCCCCTAAATTAGTGGGAAATTATTTCGAATAGGGGATAGCCATAACTAAGCTGGAGTTTCAATCGGTCCATTTCAATCGGGATAGGATAGAGCCGGTGGCAATTATATGGCACGGATGGGCCTTTGGGAACAATAATCGGGTGACTACGGAGGCCGTACGGAGTATAAGGCACGGATTGGAAATACGGAAAGAGTGCTCGGTGT
>ML119663.1:421614-500834 GCA_003788565.2 Ascobolus immersus RN42 | reverse complement strand
GCCTGCACACAGAATTCGCTGGCCCTACGACCTGGAGATTAAAGGCCACGACAAGTCGATTTTCCTGGACCCGGCTAAGGATAACATCTGGCATCCATTCTCCTCCGCCTTAGAGTTCGCATACGCTCGATATTTCCACAGATCTGGTGCTTCCCTCAGAGATATCGACAACTTCTGTAACTGGGACCTTCCACGCGACCCCCAGGCCGGCGCAAGTAGTTGCCCAGCCACCCAGAAAGATGGCGCAGAGATGTTCACATCTGGTTACACCTACAAGAAGAAGATGAACACCCTGGCCAAAGAGCTGTTGAATGACTGGGACGAGAAAAAGATCGATCCGGATACCATTAAGGGCCTTCCTTACGAGGTTAAATACCGAGTACGAAGCTTGAGAAAAATGATTGAGGTGATATTCAAACAAGCGAGTTTGGCACCTTACATGGCCTACCTACCGGAAAAATGGTACGACAGCAACGGCGTGAGGATCGTGGGACCGCCCTGGACGGCCGATTGGTGGTGGGAGAAGCAGAATTCCATCCCTCGTGGTCACTTCCTTATAGTGATCTACGCAGCCTCCGACGCCGGCGAGCTCACGAGATATAACGGCGACAAGGAGATAAACCCGCTTAACATAACCATTGGGAATATCGACGCAGAGGTCCGTCTGAAACCCAGCAGAGGCTGCACCAAGGCTATAGCCTTATTCCCCACGCAGCTAAAGCATACCAGCAGCGAGGGCGAACCAGACAGGCTACAGCAGCGCATTGCGGCGGCCGAGGTGGTTCAACACGTTGTCAGGGACGCCTTTGAGGAGCTCCCAGCCCTCTTCCACGAGGGCATGAAGATCACCTGCCCCGACGGAGAGGTTAGGATTGGGCATCCTATACTAGCCGGCTGGATAGCCGACTACATGGAGTATATTAATCTATTCTCCATACCAAAGAACAGCTGTCCGGCCTGCTCAGTGCCTACAACGGAGCTGGAGAGCCACCCAACCAGCATGAACGACCCCCGGCAGACATTAAAATCCATCGGGCTCGTTCAGCAAGTACGCGATCTCGAGAAGGAAATGGACGACGCGGCCAACGCAGACCCCCCAGACAAAGAAAAGTACGACCAGGCCAAGGCAAAGCGTGACGCAACCAACACGCTCCTCCGCGAGATGAATTTCAACCCCGTCAAGAACGTTCTATGGACCCTTCCAGGCTGTTTTCCCGAGCACCTATGGAAGCCGGATTTGCTCCATACCATGGACTTGGGAATGGTTAAGAAGATCGTGAATTGGTCTGTGGCGCTCCTGGAGCAGTTCGAGCCACTTCCACAGATATTTGACGTCCTCTGGGTGCACTGTACGCACCATCCAAATCTGAAGAGGAAGCCAAATAAGCCCTGGCGCAGGATAATCCAGAAGCAGGGGACGGAATATCGAGTCGCTGCACAGCTCCTTCTGGCCGTCCTGGAAGCTACCGTTGAATCCTTCACTGCGGCTTTACACCCCAAGGAGAAGGATCCTCTCCATCCAAGAGCCGGAAACGTCCTGGTCGACAAGGAAGTTTTAAACGACGAGGACATGGATGCCCTCCGGTGGGAACTTCAGCAGGCCCTATACGCCGTTGCTGCTCTCGTGGATTTCCATATGTTTGGGTACTACGACTACCATACCCACGAAGAGAACACTGAGCTTGACCCAGACGGCCATTGCAGGTCTTTCAGACAGGAGGATACAACCTTCAAGGGGGACAGCTCTATCCAACAGATGCACCTCGCTTTGGTCGACTACTTCAATCGGATGTTCATCTTCAGGAAGTATAAGGCTATACACTCCAAGAAGTCTGCCGGCGCCAAAGAAGCTAAGAAGGCTGTAGAGGCCAAGGCAAGGTCTCTGGGAAGGCTCACGAAGGCGGCCTAAAGGGCTGCATTGGCCAACCTGAATAGGAGGAAAAAGGATGCGAAGGACGATATAAACTCTAAAACCTCGATGAATTTCCCGAAGCTCCACCTAATGACCCACTTCTGCACGTATATTCTCATGTTTGGGGCACTGAGACCGCTCTCTACGTCGAACAACGAGATCTGTCTAGGTGCCTACAAAGAGGCATTCCGGCATAGCAACAAGGATATGTTCGAGAACCAAGTTTTCCGCTGGGTCGCCTGGGAGGAGTCGATTATAGCCAAAACGGCAGCCATTCTCGACCTTCTCGAGCGCGGGATTCTGGGCCCAGAGGCGGCGAAGGACGCAGGTATACACCTGGGACTATACTCCTCGACGGACGAGAGAAAGAGGTGGAGGAGGGAAATAAGGCTCCGGTTCATGTCTAAAACCCGCCGAGAGAAACTTCTGGCGAGGAGGAAGCGAGAACAGGCCCGCCAGGCCATCGAGCTTACTGAACAAGAGAAGCTCAGGCTCCAGGCTAGACGTCTTTACGGTATCGACAAGGAAGATGAATCCGACGAGGAGGATAATGAAGATGTGAGAGACAAGGAAGATAGTAACGGCGAGGGGAGTGGTTCTGATGACGAGGACCCCTGGAATGAGCTTGTAGACTTCGACAAAGGCCTCTACACCCCACGAGATAGCTCTGGAGCGCCAAAAAAGCCAAAATACCAACACCGTCTTATGCACGCAATCACGGATTCAATGATTGTACCCGTCCGTACAGTTGCCGAGGCGTCAGAAGCTCTTCACTGCGACGACTTCCCTCTCCTGCTTAGAGACTGTCTACAGCAGTTCGGGCCCCTCAAACGATTCGACCTGGACGACACGGAAAAGCTACAGGACGTCCCCGTTATTCCATACAGCCGTTTGGACCTCGTTAGATCCACCTTTCGCTACCCCAAGCCAAATAGCTACTCAGAGGACTACCATATCCGCTGCACCGGAATTCAAGGCCGCTGGCGGAAAAATAAGACGGCTCGGAAGGACTGGGTGGCTTACGCAGACGGTACCGAGACCATCCTATCCAACGAGAAAGTCGGTCGCCTCGAAATGCTTTTCACCGTTCTACTTGAGGATACTAGCCTGAGCGCCCCAGATGGTGAAAGGAAGAGGGTGGAGAGAGCCTTTGCAGCAATTAGACCCACAGAACTGGTCACTCGGACTGGCGCTTTCAAGGCCAGAAGGACGTATAAAGTCCAGTGGTCTGATATACCGCTTATCCTAATGCCCGTTGAGAAGATAACCCGTTGTGTACAGGTCGTTCCTATAATCGGCCCGTACAAATGGAATCAGCCTTTTACACCGCCTATGACTGACCAGGAGGTCTGGGATATGTATGACAAGGCCTTAGGATTCATCGTAAACAATAGAATCGACTGTGAGACCTTTAATTGCTATTGGTAGGACCGATCTTAAGGTTGGCGTGGGTATATAGTTCATTATGTAGTTAATAGAGTTTCCCGACCGTGAGAACGATAATTCCGACTTGGCCAAATTAATTGCGCTGCGCAACGGAAACAACGAGGCCTCGCTTGCGCCAAACAGTGTTTCGTGGGGCGCAATCTCGGCTGTTTAGAGGTGATGGCAACCGTTGCAACAGCTCTCAATTAGCGCGTAGCAGCTCGCTGCGCACAGCAACCTCGCTTAATGCTGATGTCTCAAGGTACCCCGTCAAGCGTTTTGCGAATCAGGTGTGGTTTCCATGTTTTCGAGAAGGCTGTTTCTGCGCCGGGCTTTTTAGGACCTACCTGCTGCATCTTGGTCGCTCAGCTGTTTTGGACAAGAGCCCATTCGGTAAACCGAGGAGGAGAAACTTTTTAATTAGATTTGAACATCAAGGCAATGGTGGTCCAGTGGTATGATGAATCGTTGCCACTACAGTTTCGTTTCGACCCGGGTTCGATTCCCGGCCGTTGCAGAAGACGTTTCGTTTTGTCTTTCGGTAGTAGAATCCGAGAAGGTCACTTATGGAGTCGGTGGGCGTTGCATGAAACGTTTTGCGAATCAAGGTCGTTTTGAACGTTTCTGGGGTTCTGAACTTGGCTTACGAGCTTCCTGGAACCCTACTGGTACGAAGTATCATACTGTATTCGTAAGTATTCTGATATCGAGCATGAGATTTATAGTCTAAGCTTATAAGGAAGCGTTCTGCCTTCTCGCCTTCCATTTCTTCTGAGGAGACAAACGTGACCCATCCTGGCCGACTAAATCACTACGTATTGTGCAACCAGATAACTTTACAGTATGCCTGGAATCCGTGATCATCGGAGAACTTGACCGTGTCATCACTGGCGGCACTGTACTACCCTTAAGTTTGAGTTTCTGGCTGGTATTCATCCCCATTAACCAGAGAAAAACGGTTGTACTAGTACTCGTGTGATGCTAGCTAAGTATAGACCTGAAGAGAAGGGGAGGAATCATCCACGTGGGCCTTTATAGGCATCCATTCTCCGGACTTTCAGGGACAGGATCGGAGGTCGAGATTCGCTCAAGCAGAAAACGTGACATCTATTAGGCTTTCCTTAGCCTTAAATATTAGTAGGGCCCCTTCAGGTTTGAGGAAGTAAACTTAGTATAGTACTGCTCTCGGAGAACGCAAACATGTATTCGGTGCTTCCTGAATCGTTGTGGCCGATAAATGCAAGCGTACCTAGCTTCATCCTTCTCAAGTTAACTACTACTAGTATACTTCGCAAATACTACATCCCCCTTGTCGTACGTCGATGCCTCCCATTGGCATGCTCTATAAGTTGGCGGCTCTTTCCTTGTAATTGTGTGCTGAACGGCGGTTGTAAACCCTTAAGTACTTCGTGGTCTTCTTCCTGTATGGTCACTGTTTTGCACAAGAAACAGAGGCGCACCAATAAATTATTCAAAACCTTGAACTGTGCACTGAGTGTATTCCTCATCGCAATTGTACGGCCTCTCAGTTACTCCATCATGATCCAGACTCTAGTAGAATCCTACGTATGCATCCCCATTTGCATTATCATGGACCGCTATTTCCAAACTGCTGAAGCTGGGTGCTCGTATTGTCGAACGTTGAATAGTGATTGCGAATACTTCTTCTCGTACGTATAGTTCGATTGCGGGACTTTCTCGCGCATATATGCTGTATTATATTAGTATCTGAGTTTTACTTGCTTCATATTTAATATTTTAGAACGCTATAATCCCATTGTAGTGAATTGCTATTTCCAAACTTCGTGAATCTTTGTGCTAAATTGGTATTGAGTGCTGAACGGTGACTGCAAAGACTTCTCCATCGTGGACCATTCCTGTAGATGACGGTACTGGCAGTGAATGCTGTATATTGCATCTGAGTTCGAGTCTGATTTCCTTCGAATTCTGGAATCTCGCATCCCCATTTACGTGTACTGCTCCGCTCGGTTTTCATACTCTTGAAGTTAGTGCATGGCGTGTACGGCCTCGTTCATGGTGTCAGGCTGTTTTGTTGGTTCAAGGCAAAGACCTCTTCATCTTAGGCCTTCTTGCAATGTAATGCAAATGTCTGCAGCAAGAAGCATCCGAGTCTCATCCCTTTCGATTATTCACGCTGCAGATCTGTCAAACACGGAAAAAACCCATGCCCAGAAAAAAGGACGTACTCTTCTTTGATGTGATCGTGCGCATGGCCCGACAAACAACTTGAATACAGGGCAGCTCCGATCGAACTTGTCCGGCCCGGGTATGGAACTTCTAGTTCTGCAATGGTGGTGTTGCGTAGGGTGGTGGCGTGGGCTTTATAAGCGGGCGGTAGTATTCATTTCAGCGGGACAAACTTCGAAGGGGCTTGCTCGTTGGAAGTGGAAGGTGCATACCCGTCGTAAGTAGAAGGTGCATGCCCGTTGTAAGTGGAAGGTGCATATCAGTTGGAAGTAGAAGGAGCTGGTAGGCTCGGCAAGTATATCCCGTGCTTCTCGGCTTCCGGCATTAATTGATTCAGAAAAGGGCAAACTAATAAAAATGATCGCGCCAGGGATCGAACCTGGAATCTCTTGCTAAACTTATCGTAGGCAAGCGCCTTGCCATTGGGCCACGCGACCAAGTATTTGACTCTGAGCGCAACACCAAACCCCATTTTTTTACGTTCTGAATCCGCCATTGTTGGATGCTCCGAAGCCCTGGCGGACTCTCCGCGGACGCTGGGCTTGGCTAGGCTATCCGAAGCCACAAAACGTAAACTTGAAAGCGTTGAGATTCAAGAAAAGCGCATTCAGGAACAACTGGAGTGGAGCTGCGGCGTTCAGGTCGTTTGCTCGTTTTCTTAGGGTGGTAACACAACCTGAGGCTCTCAAAATCTCCGAGGCCGATACGCACCCACTGGCAAACTGGCAATCAGTATTCTAAGAGGAAGTCAGTATAATAAATTATAAGAGCCACCGTGAGCATCACAAAAAGCCCCATAGCTCAGTTGGTTAGAGCGTGATCCTAATAAGGCCAAGGTCGAGGGTTCGACCCCCTCTGGGGCTACAGTCGTTCTTTTTGTGTGGTAGGAGCCTTGGAGTCTTTTCGGGTGTTCTGTTGTAACGTAACTTCTACGGAGGTGGAGAGAAAGAACGTGGTTCGAAGTTCGGAGAAGCAACGTCGACATGCCTGAGGTCAACTTGACTTTCGGTATTGAGGTTTCTACCCCATCAAATCTCTCCGAAGAACGATCTTTCGGCGCTTTCGGTCAGGTGACATTCTTAATAGTACGATCTTTTGTTGCTTGCTATTTGGTTACCCACTCTGACCTTCGAATCCTTCAAGTTTCGAGAGGATGGAGGTTGCACATCTCGACAGCAACCCTCCAAGCCAACCCGCGGCTGACCCGCATAAACCCACCTGCATGACGACTCCAACGCAACATCCCCAATCATTCCTCCCATCGGCATCCACAATTCTCCGACATTCGCGCGACTCAGCATCCAAAACAAGCTGTCCACCCAATTGGATACCTGTAGCACAGCCTCTCCCCCCGCCAACTGCCCGTCCGACCTGTCAGCACTCCGATTCGCCCAGTTTCGGATAGACCACGACGTTATGCATCTCGGACACTTCGTGACATCTCACTTTAACCTTATTTTAACTCTAGGGATTACGTAGACCTCTGTAACCAGGGGGGCTATGCCGTATTGTACGAGAAGCGTTTGAATGGACCAGTTGGAGATGTGGATTCACCGGTAAGGGTGAGGCTGTCCTACACTGATGCCCTAGGATGACTTTTGTGCGGCTCACCGGGGACCGTAGAGGGGGGGACAAGGAGGGAGGTGAATCACGAACAAAGAGGAATGCGGAGGTATAAGAAGTGCCGATGTACCCCTCGAGCGACGACTTTTCCGAATCTGACCTGCAAGTAGTAGGCCGTTTTGATTCTCCTCACGTTGACGTTTGTCTTTGAATCTGTCTATTCCAGTAGCGACTCTTCACATTGCAGCCCCAACCATGAAATCTTTCCTTTCGCTCCTGCTCCTACTTTCCTCCGGTACGTTTCCCCATTCTCCATGTCGTCAGAATAAACTTCCGCTCTTTCCCAAACCGTCCAAACCCTTCCCTCTTCCGTCCAAGCCTCCTAACCTCGCCCAAATTTAGCCCCCTTGGCATTCTCCCGCTCAACTGCCTGTTCTCGAAGCGGCGTCTGCGCAACCCTCGCAACCAACACCAACAATGATGTTTTCGTCCAAATCTCAGCACCCAGCACGAATGGATGGACCGCCGTCGGGATCGGAAGTCAGATGAGAGGGGCGTTGATGTTTATCGTCTACCCCGATGGAAATGGTGGAGTTACGGTCTCCACACGGCTGGGGAGCGGTCATTTTGAGCCGGAGGCGGACGATAGTTTTGAGGTGGAAACGATGGATGGCACGGGGGTGATCAATGGGCGCATTGTCGCGAATATCAAGTGTGAGTTTCAGCTTCGTTTGTATTGAGCAAGGGACGGGGATGTTGGTGATGGAGGGGTGCTGACGAGGCGTTACTGCTGTTCAGGCACAAACTGCGAGAGTTGGAGCGGCGGACGGCTTGGGGATAACTGGATCTATGCGAGGAATTCACAACAATCGATATCGAGCAGCGAAACGGACGCATCACTACGGCAGCATAACGATTGGGGAAGGCTCCAAGGGATCAGTGTTGCTGAGGCGCAAACGACGAGCCAGGAGCCTTTTGCGGATTTTGTTGGTGGGGTTACGATGAGTGAGGATGGGGGAACAAATACGGGAGGTGGTAATGGGACGGTTCAAGTTGGTACTGGCGGTGGAAGCTCTTCGACGGGCCCTGGGTTCAAGGTTTTGCTGGCTCATGGTGCGTTCTCTCCCTTCTGGCTTTGATGGTGATGGTGGATGTCTCCTTTGCCTCTCGTGCAGAGGATTAGAGTGGAGATTGGCCAGCCTGTTGCTTATTCTGAGCAGGAGATTGTTTACTGACATCCTGGATTCCAGCAATACTTATGCTCATCGCCTTTGTTGTCCTTTTTCCCCTCGGTGGGTTTATCATTCGCATTCCGGCAAACATCGGTTCACAGCGAGTCCGGATTCACTACGCATTGCAAGGGCTGGCATTTGTGCTGGCCCTTGTCGGGTTTGGACTCATCATTTGGTATTGCGACTATCGCGACAACGTGAGATTCCCCTACCATTACCCGGACCCTTCTAACTGATGATAGCATTTCGACCGCACACACAAGAAGCTCGGTATCGTCCCCATTGCACTCCTTCTCATCCAGTTCGGTCTCGGTATAGTCCACCACATGCTCTTCAAGCGCCGGGGTGCGTCTTCACCAAAGTTTACAAGGTACGCCCATCGCTGGCTGGGTAGAGCAACCATCATTCTTGGGATTGCGACGACGGCGACTGGCATCTTTCTGGCGGATGAGTTGGGCAAGTGGGAGGTGGAGGGCAAGGAGATTCGGCCGTTGATGATTGCGTTTTGGGTGTTGACTGGGGTCATGGTTGTGTTGTGGGCTTCTGCTGCTGTTTCGGATGCTGTTAAACGGAGGAGGGAGGGCAGGAAGGCGGCGGATAGTGTATCCAGCAGGGAGACGGGCAATGGGGCCGGTATGGAGCAGAGGGAGGCTTCGAGGGATTATACTAGAGGGGCTAGGCTGAGCCAGAGTTCAAGGCGGTATGCTTGAGGCAGGAGCGGGTCTGAAGGGATCGTTTTCCGTCGTTTGGTGGTTTTCTTTGGTTCACCAAGGTCGTTTGTTTTCCTCTTACTTGGTGTTATTTTGGAGTTTGGTTTCAGTTTTGCTCAATCTCTTTTGCGTTATATATACCTGTGCCCTGAATACCATTGCCATCAGCAGTCATTTTGTGGGATTCTTTCCCTTTTCATCCCTTCTCTTGCTTGGGCGTCCTCCACGATAGTATACACCTGCGCCCGAAACACCATCTTGATCTGCTGTCATACTTGTATACTTTACTCCCCAGCCTTGCAATCCCATAGACTCTCCAATGCAAGGATGACTCACCTTGTATCACCATCATCACGATAAGCCTCACACATTCACAGTTTCGTCTTTCTACAAAAGCCTGCACACAAGCCTCTTAAAATGCATCGTTTTTTACTCCACGCAAGGTGTTTCCGGACTGCTCATGTAAGCTCGCTTCCCTGCACCTCCTGCCCAACGGGAATACATACCAACTCCGCAGAGCCCCACACCCCACCAAATCCCCCAACAAACAAGTAAACAAACGACCCTCACCACTATACGAACCCTCTCTTCACGGCGCCGCCGCAACATGACCCAACAGAAACCCCCAATCATCACCCTCGACGGCTCCACCGGCGAAGGCGGAGGCCAAGTCGTCCGACTAGCCACATCTCTCTCGGCCCTCACCGGCATCCCCGTCCACATCACCAACGTCCGCGCAAACCGCGAAAAGAAGTCCAAGAGCGGCACCGTCAAAGGAGGAGGTTCGTTCATCATCCATCCTACTTCGGCAACAGCTACTGACTTGAGCATCATCAGGTCTAAAGGCACAACACACCACCGGCGTCAAAGCCCTCGCCCAAGCCTGCGGCGGCACAACCGAGAATGTCGTCGTCGGCGCCTCGGAGTTCAAGTTATTCCCCGGCGGTTCGGAAACGTCTCTAGCCTTCCGACAGACGGAGAATGATATCACTATTCCTGCTGCCTCGGCTGCTAGCGCTACACTCGTCTTCCAAGCGTTGTTCCCGTACCTACTCTTCTCGAAGGTGCGGGAGCCAAAGCCGGTGAGGTTGACGATCAAGGGCGGGACGAACGTGTCGTTTTCGCCGAGCTTTGAATATCTGGATCAGGTTATGCTGCCGACTGTCGAGGCGTGGTTTGGCGTGCCGAAGGTGAGGAGGGAGGTGAAGAAGCGGGGGTGGAATACGGGGAGTGCAGAGGTGGGGGTGGTGGAGTTTGAGTTTACGCCGGTTGCGGCTGGGCGGACGTTAAAGTTCGAGAAGCCGGGCGAGAGAGGTGGGGTTACGAAGGTTGATGTTACGATGTTGGTACCGGTCGAGATGAGGGGTGAGATGGAGCTGGCGGTGAGGCGGAGGCTGGGGGGTGTGGTGGCGGGGAAGGAGGTGGAGGTGGTGGTGGATGAGGGGACGGGGCATGCGGCGAGGGTGTATGTGATGCTTGTTGCGCATACGGCTGGCGGAGTGAGGTTGGGCGTGGATTGTTTGTATGCGAAAAAGACAAAGGGGGTTTCGGCAAAGGTCATTGCTGAGGGAGTTGCGGGGGAGGTGGTGGGGAAGCTGGTGAAGGAGCTGGAGAGGGGGGGGGATGTCGATGAGCATTTGCAGGATCAGTTGGTGGTGTTTCAGGCGCTGGCGGAGGGAAGGAGTGTGGTACGGGGGAAGCATGCGGGAAGACAAGATGAGTCGTCCGAGTTGAAAAAGGAACGGTTTGAGGGGAGTGGGCCGTTTGGGACGGGGTCGAATCATACGATGACTGCGAGATGGGTTGCGGATGTGTTCTTGAAGGGAAAGGGCGTCTCGTGGAGTACAGACGGTGAGGAATGTGAGGGTGTTGGGTGGGGCAAGGAGGAGAGTTGTTGAAGAGGCAACCACTGGCGCTCTTCAGGTAGAGGTACATACCCTCGGGTTCGTTTCGTGGAGCAAAAACGTGGTTTTAAGTGCGTTGGATCGGGCAAGGATGCAGTTCCTGAACTTCACCTCAACTCCTTGTCCTTCCTTCCAAAGTTACCCCTCGAGATGGTCTCAATGTTTGCAACACGTGGGATGAGGTTGTTATCGCAACGTATGTCTTAATTAAACGAAAATCTCCGATCCCGATTCCGAGAAGGCTTTCTCTCCACCTTTAACCGGCTCTGGGTTAGGCGTCAGATGAAGCAGGCTGGGTGCCTGAAAGAATCCCATGTTTCGAGCTCCAAGGTTTGCCGATCTCGTCTTCTTACGGCCGAAGTATGGGGAGCTTACGTCGCCTTTGAGGGCCTGGGTTGCCGCTAATGCATGCTGCTTTCTTTTGCGATGAAAAGTCTGGACGCTGCTGCTCACCAAGATTTGTGTAGAGGCTGCACTCTTTGCCCATTAAACGAGCAAGC
The DNA here is from genome assembly GCA_003788565.2 of Ascobolus immersus RN42. NCBI lineage: Eukaryota > Fungi > Ascomycota > Pezizomycetes > Pezizales > Ascobolaceae > Ascobolus > Ascobolus immersus. The sequence continues at coordinate 489,380 of ML119663.1, read as the reverse complement.
TTTCTGGCGCTGGCGCTACTTTCGTAGGCTGATTGGTGGACCACAGCCTTGCGCTGCCAAGGAGGTGCCTTTCGGTCGAAAGAATTCTGGAAGTGACACACTCGAGGTTGCGATGCTCCTTCTCCCTTACGCTTGTATGTGAGGACACTGCGTTAAAGAGATGAAGGAAGTATTTAACGACGGTGATGTCGTGTTTTTTCCGTTTTTTCCTTTGAAACGAGGAATGCTTCCCTGATCGATCCAACTTCCCATCTCTCCTTTTACCCTTCGCCGTGCGACGAGCTTGAATTACTTGAAAGTATCGACATCATCACTTTGCAACAAACACCACTTCTGTGCCGGCCACTATTTCTACCTCCACACACTCCTTGTCAAGTCAGATCTCGGTTTCTTCGAAAGCCAGCCAGCCAGCACGATACCCTCCTTACGACGACCGACAACGGCTTCTCTGTTTGCAATATACCCAGCCCACACTCTCCACATCACAGCATCATCACCATGGCCCAAACCACCCCAACTCCCCTCCCCATCCCCGCCCACCACCTCGACCACCTCATCCTCCAAGACACCAAATCCTGTCCCGCCATAAAATACCCCGGCCGTCAACACGCGCAATTCGCCTACCTGATCGAAAAGCGCTTCAAGATCCGCCCTCCAGAGCTCCGCGCCCGCATGAAGCGCCTCGGCCTCTGGAACCCCGACCCAGCAGCACTGCACCAAAAACACCACCACCCCCACTCCCCAGGCCCCGTCTCTTCTCGCCCGAATGGCCAAAAGCTCCACCTCAACATCGCGGGAATCACCTCTTCCGTCACACCGGGGACCAAGCCTGCCCCAATGGAGCCTCGCTCTCCACTCACTCCCGTCGCCTCGCCAATCCATCAATTCGGCCCGGCTTCTTCTTCTTCCAACTCAACCACCACTGCCCCGATAACACCAATATGCTCCGCCCCACCCCTCTCCTTCTCCTCCTCCTCAATGATGACACCCCCATCCGCGACCCTCTCCCCCACCGACCCCAGACCCTCTGATTTCCGCCCAACCCTCCCAAAACTCATCCTCTCCGCCTCCAACGGCGCCACAACAATCCCCCCCTCCCCCTCCGCCTCTCGCCCGAAACTCCCACAAATGATGCACCACTCCGCCTCCTTCAACCACACCGACACACCCACCCTCCGTCCAATCGCTCTGCCCCGTACACAATACCCGCAGCAGCTTCGTCAGCTCCGAAGACTCGACACCACCACCGCACCGGGCCAGCAGCCATCGACCAAACGGGCAAAGGTCAAGGTCACCTCCGCCGCACTCCGCGCGCGCTACTTCCCCGTCGAGCATACGAACAAGCCATTGGTTACTTTCCGTATCCGCGGGTCAAGTGAAGGCGGTCGGAGGCTGCGGGAGGGGCGGCGGTCGGGACAGGTTGGTGCTGCTGCTCCGGCGTCGCTGGTGATTGGGAGGGAGCAGATGTTAAGGACGCAGCGGGGGTTGTAGTGGCCAGTACTGTACTCTTCTGAAGGCATCAATCAGGATTCGTGGAACGCTCAGGGGACGTGGTTGTTGTCGTTTTCTTTTGCATGTTGTTTTTGTTAATTGCTCTTCGAAAACTGTCGTTTAGGGTAGGCGTTTCTGGCGCTGCATTTTTGTGGTTTTTGTTTTGGATTTATTTGCATGGCATGGTGCCTAGACGGTCGCTTTAGTGAGGAATATATATATCATGATGGTGCGTCTGTAGTACTTTTCTCGGACGTGGATGGTGTTTGTGGTGTTTGGTGTGCGTGAACGTTTGAAAGGACTTGTTGAGGTCAGTGATGATGGACATTCGTGTTTTCAGTCGGAACTGAATTGAATGGTTGACTTCCAAGGATTCGATGAAGATCATCACCAGCCTGAGACCGGTTTGCGGGAAATCAACGCAGCCACTGCCGTAATATCGGATAGCAAAAGCATACAGCACCAACGATTCCCATGTAGTCACCCACCATGGTACTAAAGTTGGCGATTTGAAGCTTGACGAAGGGAGAGCGGACGGGATCCCGTGTTTTCTTCAATCTATGGCCGTACGTGACCACTGGCATCAATCCACTCAACGGCAAGGGACGGAAGCAATTGATTAAAGCTCACCGCACAGCCAACTTGTTCCACTACTACTACATACACAATCTGTGCTTTCTTGTGTACTTATAGTCCGAATTGCTCGTTAAAAGGAAGCTCTGGCAGCCAATGGAATGCCATCTTCTACCTGTCTTCTTAATATTCAAGTCAGATCTTGCTCCAAAGACAGAGATCCACTACGGTGAGTCGGATAATGACCCAATGGCAAGGCGCTTGCCTACGAAATGTTCAGCAAGAGATTCCAGGTTCGATCCCTGGCGCGATCATTTTTATTAGTTTGGCTCCCGAAGGATGATAACCCCCGAGCAGACCTTCTCGGAGTTTGAACTAGGTATCGCTTGCTGCTTAGGGCAAAGGCATTAGAATCCCCTTTATACGTACATGAGCTTCTCGATGCCGGCGTCCAAGCCTTTGTCACAATGTCGGGATGCCGAATATATGATCGGGTATAGTGTAGTGGCTATCATTTGTGACTCTCATCTTGAGCACCTCACAAGACCCGGGTTCGATTCCCGGTATCCGAAGGGCGCCTTCGGGCCGATTGTTTTGCTCTGGTCGGCTTCCTGGTTGTGTTCTTGTATAGTTGGCATTGTGAGAGCCATGGCTGTTGTAATAGATTCAGATGGACCATTCTGGATGCCGTTCATTGTGTCATTCTTCCCGCAACAAACGTTAAACCATTTTCATGACAATTCCTTAGAGCATATTCGTTTGGCTGCTGTTACGAAAACATTCGGACCTCAACTAACCGCAAAAGTCAGGATGATTCGATTCACGAGGGTTCAAGAGTTGGATAAACCATACATGTTGCTGGATTCGCATTTGATTCGATACGATGGTTACTTCGAAACTCTAAAAAATCCCTTACCAACACCGGCAAGAAAGGCAGGCCAAAAACAGAAGGTAAGGCCCTACTGGGAATTGAACCCAGGTTGCTAGATTTGGAATCTGGAGTGATACCACTACACTATAGAGCCCGATACAGAGCTTCAAAGCGTATAGAAGTTCACTCGATATTTTGCCTCTGGCAACGCAAGAATACCTGATTTCTGCGAGGTTAATATCTACCTTAAGTACCGTAGAGTAATTTAAAGGATTCCCACAACAAATATTTCCATGCCAATTCCTTCGAGCATACTCTACTCGAACGTTCGTTTTCCTTCTGTTTCCACGAAAACAATTGTATCTTGGCACCAACCGCAAAGGTCAACTTATTTCGTACCCGTTTGACAACTCACTTTGCTAAGGGGTCCGCATCCGAGCCTGTTCCACTCCCGATCATCTTGCACCTGCATGTTACAAGTACTAAGTACTTCGAATTCTCTACCTCCGCTCCTGTAATCTGAACTCGAATGCATTGCTAATCTGTACCAGATATATACCGAAAAGCCACGTCTCAGATCTTCGATTTGAACTCGAAATCGCAAACGCCATGTACTCGATCGTCACGTCATAGAGAAATTCGTCGCCCAAAGCTCAAGGACGGTCAGGCTAACATCTACCGTAGAGTAATTTAAAGTGAGCCACTCAAGAACGTCCCGGCGATTCAAAGACACCGAATAAGGTTGCCGAAGATAAACCTGCGCAAAGTACAGCATGCAAACACGCTCGATTTCTCGACCCGCCGCCCGTTCTCAGCGCGTTGCATCCCATCAGACTGCTCAAGAAGACTGTACTTTGGCTGGGTGCTGTTCGCCTTCTCCGCTTCTAGTTTACAGCGTATACTAATGAAGTCACAGGCTCAGTGAGGCGGTTTTGGCTCCTTCCAGAGGACATAGGTCACATACAACTGACGGTCGAGTCGCCATTTACCTTCACGAACTCGAAGCTCTTTCGTCTGGAGTGCAGAGTATGAACAATAAAGCAGAAGGCGACCATGGTCGTGGGCGTGACAGAGGCGGCCAAAGGTAAACCAAGGGTATATTTATGCCTGCTCTGTCTGGTCGTTATCTGAGTTCTCGATGAGATGAAAACAGCAGAGTATGTCGACTCGTCTATCCAGCGATGGACGGAATCCAAAGCAACGCACTTCAAGTGTATGCCGTTTCAGGTCGATATGAAGGAATGCCCAGTTCCATGGCCACGTCAATGGAAGCCAGAGCTCGTAGGGCTTCACGAGCCGCTCGTCATCCCTTGTGACATGCGATGAGGTTGTTTCTAGGTCAACAGGAAAGGATTAGGAAGAGTCTATTCATATTTATGGAGTCTTTCTGAGAGCTATTGATGCTAATACATTTCATTAGGATCCTCGTGAACCCCCGGAGATGCATATGTTCCGATTCATATCTCTACAAATACACATCTGGATACAAAAACCGCCAATCGCCCTCTGTCTTTCAACTGCATCTCGATCTCCCAGTCTGCCAACGGCACCTTCTCGCCTTCTGTCAACACCTTGGCCTCAAGTTTCTTCCGCTTCGCTTCCTCAGCTTCCTTCATATCCTCCAGCAGATCCGCTTCTTCGATTGCTTTTCTCCTCCGCAGTGTTCTTTCCAGTCTATTCTCCCAACGATGAATATACAGGTAGAAATGACCCATACCGGTAGTCAGAACAATGATGATAATGTAGACGTTTAGGTCTTTGGGATCGACGGCTAGCTTGAGCTTGCCTATCTCCGCTGTATGTGCTGGGGTGGAGGATGTTGTTCCGTTGAGAGTTGAGTTGGAGCCTTTGATGGTGAGGGCCGGTGGTTTGATGGCTTGAGGGGCAAAGAGAGCGGCGAGAGGGTAAGGTGGCTTGATGCCGGTCTTGATTACCCGGGGTTCAAGAGTTGGATAAACTGTTGTTGGGTTTGCATTAGGGATGATGGTGAGGAGTACGAAAGCAACGTGGAGTAGACTCGGGGGTAAGTGGAGGATCATAGTCGTTGTGGCCGCGGCAAGGATTTGGGGAGCTGTCGTGAATGTGATATATTGCACTGGCATGGCAGAATGGGATGGCTTCAAATGATTACTGCAAAGATCCGCTGGTCAAGATGGGGATTCGTGCTGTGTTGGAGTGTGTATCATGGCCATGATCAAGATGGCCCAATCCACCAATTGTGTAGAAGTGACACTTCAGAGGACTACAGGAAATGAAACATAATGCATTCACTAACTCAGAACCAGATTCCCTTCTGCATCCCGCCTATCCAAGTACATCAACCAAGAACCGAAAGCAACAAGTGCAACAAACACTACAAAAACTCTTAGAACCCTTCCAGGCATTTCCGTACTTCCCCTCCCTGCATCACTATGGTCATCCCCCACCGGCTTTTCTCCTTTCACAAGCGCATCGGGTTGGAAAGGCTCTCCATTGCCACGAACGTGGATGCTTCGATAGATCTTATTTGTCAAATGGCTCCGTGATGTAGGGAAGAACTGGCCTTCGATTTGCGGGAGGGAAGTGGGGAAGCTGGAGATGCTGGTGCCTGCGGTGACTGGATGTGCAAAGCTGCCTCTGGAGTAAAGAAGTAGGATGTGTGAGAAGAAAAGAAGGAAAAGTGTTATTCTGTACCCGGAAAACATTGGGTGATGCAAAGTCAGCATGATGTTGGAGATGTTTGGAAGCAGTGATTGAATTGGTTGCAGCTGGCAGCTTCTGAAGGAAGGTCATCTTGTCGTCCTGTTCGAAGGGTGGTCAAGATGACCATATCATTCGATTGCGTTCATATTGACATGAAACTTATCGCTCGTCACTCCGTATGCTCACTCTGAAATGCCTTCGCCCTCTTTGAAGCCTTTCAAGACATGGGACCAAGACAGTGACTTCATAGTTTTCAGATCGATCATATTAATCAATATATTGCCATTGATTTCAGCTCGTCCCCTTTGCTTTCAGATACCGATTGCATCCACGACGGCATTTTATAATAAACTACAGGGCCCTAATCTCCTCTCTTTATAATGTCGGAAGCCTGTATACGTTAGCTTAAAGACTTCTAATATTAGATTCAACGCGAGGACGAACCTTCTCCGCAATGGCGTAAACGGTAGCTTGTAAATGCGTTCCCGGGACGAGCGGAATCACACTTGCATCAACCACTCTCAATCCATCTACTCCGTAAACCCTCAGATTCTTGTCGACCACTCCACCGAGCTGACGTGGCATCATTGAGCAGGTGCCACTGACGTGACTAAAGGTGCTCAGAATGCCTCTGACAAACTCCCTTAGCTCCTCTTCTCCTTCGACTCCCTCCCCAGGTAATACTTCAGGGCCTAATGGACCGAGTGCCTGGATAGACGGAGTTGCGAGGATACGACGGGCATATCGGACTTGGTCCACCAGAACGTCGTAGTCGATTGGGTTGGACAGGTAGCGTTGGTTGATGATTTGGTTGGCGAACGGGTCGGTGGAGTTGATGATCGTATATCCTCTCGAGAATGGATGCAGAATTGTAGCAACAACGGCTCCACCTCCGTAGATGTATTCGGAAGCTGCGGTGAGGTCGGTGGGGAGGTACTTGATCAGAAGTTGTTTCTGACGTTCATAACCTGCGAGTAAGGTGGGATGGAGGTCGGCCGGAAGATGAGAGTTGGATTGAAAAGCATATCGTGCCAGTATGTCCGATGAGCGATTGGAAATTGTCGAGAGAGGGAGGAAGCCGAGGGCTAGTCCCGATCCCGACCAGGGTCCCGTTCGGTTCTTGTAGTACAGATACTCTCCGATGGTATCATTTACAGCCTGGGGATCTTCAGCAACTAATGACAGTTAGTATGAGGCTGCTGGACGGAATGGGAATGCTGACACGGCTGAACAACAGGAGTGGCACTGTGGTCCTGGTAATTATACCCTACTCCTGGCAAGTCTTCGACGACCGGAATATTCAAACTCTGCAGGACCTTTTTGGGTCCGATACCGGAAAGTTGCAGAATCTTTGGCGATGCAACTGCGCCTGCAGATAGTATCACCTCACGATTTGCCTTGATGGTCCGTCTTGCGCTGGTGCTCGATTTCGCAATCTAGAAAGGTTAGCACTTGCACTCTATCCGTCTGCACGTTTTCCTGCTCACTTCAATTCCGTTTGCTTTTGACTTTCTTCCTCCCTTGGAGCTTGAGGTCAGGATTCGAGTGACCCTTGTCTCAAGAAGGGCATCATAGTTCCGTCTCTTCAAAACTGGCTCAAAGTAGGCTGGTCTAGCGTATGAGCGCGACCTGTTGGTCGGATGCAGAGAAAAAGAGCCCCACAAGGCATTGACTTTTCTTCCGTTGGTTCCGTCAACCTCTCTTGGTACTCCAAGATCTTTGAATGCATCAAAGATAACATCTGTTTGATTTGTAAAGCCTCTGCCATAGCTCGATTGAACGGGTCCACTATAACCATGTGCCGATGGGTCAAAGGTGATGTTGAAAGGTTGAGCAATTTCCTTCGGAGGGTGATTATAGGTCTCAATCTGTGCAACGGTCAACTAAAGCTTGCCCAAATTTAGAGTTTGCATACCTTTATAAAATAGGGCAGGAGGCTTTTCCATCCCCAACCAGGGTTACCGAGCTCTTCCCATGAGTTGTAGTCATTGATACTACCACGATCAAACAGCAAGGCGTTGATTGCACTGCTTCCTCCCACGCATCTTCCAGCTGGAGGATTGATTGCTCTTCCGTTTAACTCTGGTTGTGGCTCTGCCGGAAAGTTCCAGTTGTAGACACTAGTAAGCCCATCACCGGCTGTTCCGACGAATCGTGGGATGTGAATGAAGTTTTCGCCTTTGTCTCTGTCCGCAAGGGTTAGAGATGCAGGAGCATTAAAGTGTATTACTTACAGAGGGCCCGCCTCCACAACAAGTACAGAGACTGGTGCGAGTTAGTAAGTCTTTTTCTCTGTCCATGTCCAATTGGAGTACAACCTCGTGGATCCTCAGATAAACGGTTTGCGACCACCAAACCGGCAGTTCCTCCACCAATAACAATGTAGTCGTAGGAGCTTCGTAGTTGGCTCTCACTGATGATGCCGCAATTGCCTAGCACGACAAACGTTGCAAGAAGGCCGACGAATTGGCTGCGTCTGGCGAGCATTTCTTCGCTTTGTTTGGGTTGAAGAAAGCGAGGTGGATTATTCGAAAATCGAGGGATTGCGCCTGCTTAAGTAGACAAGTAGACGTCCTAACTTTGTCGTAACCCCCACTTGACAGCAAAAGGAATCACCAGCTACAAGGGTACCTCATGCAAGCAGGTTGCACACAGTAGAGCGTAGCTGCGTACAAACATGTAGGTGCAAAGCTACGCGATCAGTGCATTCATACCAAATCCTGGAAACCGGTGTCAGCAAGGCATGATTCTCCACTTTAGATCCCTGTAATACATACGGTACTTTTATCTTCCGACATAAGACGAAATACTGCCTAGCCGACACGCAGTATGAACTGCCGGTAGTAGCTGGGATTCGAATCGTACAGGTACACCCAAAGCCGTATGTGACCAGTAAAAAGTACTTAAGTACTTGGTACATACTACAAGAAGTAGCTCTCACAATATTCATCCGAGTCCCCTGAAAACATCAACATCCATAGTTGGCGAGATTTGTGGAGGACATGACAGAGCGATTGTGGGAATTAATACTGTTATCGGATGTGTGCCAAGTAGATCTAACGTGATCATGATGTGGTTTGCTCGGTTGGACTGAAAATTACGCACCCGCGAAGCTCTGGGGCCGAGCGTCCAAGCGTCAGCATGAGTGAATGGGAAGGAGCCCTTGTGTAACAGCAATCCAAGCGTTACGGAGGATGGTGGTGGTTGGTGCCTCCAAGCAAAAAACGCAAACATTCTGTTCGAAGCAACCCAACCCTCTTCTCGATTGCTTTTCTTTCAACGTCGCACGCTTGAAGCTCAAGCTCATTGTGCTGCTACCTGAAGGAGATGGTATTGACGACTGCTGCGACGCTCGTGGCTATCGCCTGGTTGGTAATACCGAGGGGGTCGGTTTTCCGTTTCTAATGCTCTCATCATAGGATCTCTTATCGTATCTCCGTTCTCTTGCAGATACCTGTCCCGACCCTCATCTCTCTACTCGGCATCGATCTACCTTCACCTCCTCGCGTCTCTCTCCATGGCATCGGCACGGATTCGGTCACACTACATTGGTCTCTTCCGGAACGTCCCAGCTCCGTAGCGAAACACATCATTCAGATCAATGGAATCAACGGTACGAAGGTTGGTGTTTGGTGCGGTGCTGTAAACTAACTGTATTGCAGTTGGCGAGAGTGAGCGGAGGGGAGAGACGAGTGTTACAGTCACTGGCCTCAATCCGAACCACCTTTACAACGTGAGAGTCATCGCCGCGAATCAGAACAACTTTCAGGCTCCAGGTCAACTCATTCGTTTGCGAACGAGGAATACTTCAGTCCCGAGTCAGAGTCCGAGTGGTCAGCAAACTCAAGTCGACGCTTCCGACGATGTTTCATGTGTTCAGTCGTCCTACATAGGCCATGAGCCAGCATCTCCTCATCTCCGTAAGCCAGGGAGGGACAGGCGGATTTCTCAGATCACAACCACGGAAGTTGCGCAGGCTGCGATCGATCAACCGACCCTGGTGGCAAACGATGGAAGAAGTGTAGATGAGCTGACGGCCGAGCTGGATGCGGCTAGGCGGGAGTTGGAAGAAATCGATGCACAGTTGGAGCATGCTGAGGAGGAACACAAACTGGCAGAGGCGGCACTGGTATCGGAGTTGGAACTCGTCAAGGAGAGGAAAAGGGACGAGGATGCCGGACGTCAACAGCTTCGTACCGAAACGAAAACCCTGGAAGAAGCGAAACGACTGGCAGAGACAAACAAGTCAAAGGTTGAGAAGAAGCTGAAGACGAAGGAGGCAGAGCTTCAACAAATACATGACGATACGCTTCGGTGGGAAGAAAGTCGACTAGCTGCTATTCGTCGTTTGGAGGAACTTGCGAAAGAGGCAAAGTCGGTTGAACAAAAGGCCAACAGTTATGACAAATCTTCGCGCAAAACTATCGCTGAGCATCAGACTGCAATTGGGAAGCTGGAAGAGGATGTTAGGAAGTTGGTATCTCTCTTGAAGGCTGCCGAAGCATCCAGAGATCAAATAGACGGCCCCGAAAATGACGGACAAGTGGGGAAAGGTGACAACTGGTCAGAGATGAAATGGAAGGAAAGACAAAAGATTTTGGAGACACGCTACCTGCAGGTCTACAACATCTTGCAAGCCGTAAGTTTTCACCCGTGACTCTCAACCCTCCAGTCACTTACCGCTTCTCAGGCAGAAGAGGAATATAAATGCTCAATGGACGCAGTCAACTACTGGCAACTCCGTCGTGGTGCCAACTCAGAAACACCACCCGTCAAGAAATCGAAGAATCGTAGGAACCGCAACCGCAAATCTCGCACACATACGCTCTCCAACGGATCTGGAAATTCCATCAATACCTACGGGGCGCAGTATCCAGATCCTTCTGCATTTATCGGCAATGCTCACTATCAAAGGGCTTTTGATCAAGCGTTTTCTTCCGGTGTTGGTGACAATAGCGTACCTGCTATGGTCGGTATCGATGGAGATTTGGATCTGGGTTTGGATGGGCCGTTGAGTCCCGCTGCCAATGCCCTTCTGCCCTCCAACCTTTTCTCACATGAGGATCTGGTGCTTAGTCCCAGTCAATCCAAGAGAAACTCTTATATTGATGCCGGGAATCTGCCTCAGTCGCCTTTATCTTCTGGTTCGCCGTCAAATTCGCTAATCTCCTCACCACGTAGTAGCTTCCACCACATGCCCTTATACCCTTCACTTCCGGACAGTCTACCTATTGATGTAGACGCAGAGCCTACGGCTCCAACCGATTTGACAATGTCTGGCACAAGAAAGTTCGTCAACCTTTTCAACTTTACCAGGCAGCGGGGTAAGACTCTGCCGCTTGATCCGCCCGGTTTGGGGTCTCTGAAGACTTCAGAGTCTCGGTCGATCCCTCGAGAATTTGGGGGGCCAAGCCTGGCTCCTATAGGGACCGGCCGAAGCCGCAGTGGATCACACAATTGGATTGGTGCCGATTTCCTCAATAGCAAACGTGGGATCACGAAACCTGCCCAGGAGAGCAATAGCCACGGCTCCAAAACCTTCAACCCATTCAGCGTCAAGTATGATCCTCTCGAGTCTTCTCGCTTCCTCGAGCCCGTCTCGCCACGCCCGTCTTCAGTCGCATCTTTTGAAGGGCAACTTCCTCTTCCTGGTTCTGATGTTACAAGCAAGTTTGGCTGGCCTGCTCCATCTGGTGGTGTCCCAACAATGCACGGACATAAGCTTAGTCTGCTCAGCAATCCTTGGAGTGGATTCCAGTCTCTGTCGGCCAATGCATCGCTTACCTCACTGGCTCACAACCTGGGCCATGAGAACCAGCAACCCCAAACTCGCCCGGTCACGCCAAAGCTGAACCCTGCTGCACCCGCCTTTGAGACGCCGGCCCTTAGACAACAACAATCGCCTGATTCCCGACATGACTCTATCTCAATCAACACTGATGCATCATCTTCCCTTCATTCGCTGGACGCCAGTTCATCGCTGGATTCGGCTACTACTAAGGATTCTTTGTTCACAAGGTTGTCAGCGCCGAAATTCTGGATGAAAAAGGAGGGAACTACTGGCTTCTTCGGCAGAAAGCGGGATCACACATCTGAAGCAGGTGGTGAGCATGATGGTATAGCAGAACCTCTGCCCATTCCAGATACGCCTTTGACTGGACCATCCACGCCAACAATAGCCAAGTCGGCCGTTGGAAGTTTCTTTACGCGCAAAAAGGAAAAGGAGAAGGAACCAGTAGCCTCTGACGTTGAAGAGATCGATGGTCCAATTGCTGTGGATATAGCAAGGCCAACCACCCCTTCGACAAGTTTGTGGGCGAAGAAAGATACCTTCTTTGGGCGCAAGAAGGAGCTGAGTCACCAGCCTTCAGTGGAAAATGTCCACGCCGAACACGAAGAGTCCCGGCCTTTGCAGCAGGAGATTAGTTCTGCAAAGATGGGTGATTTGCCGCGACTCTTTTCAAAGACTTGGAAGGCCCATGATTCCAAAGAGAAGGAGAAAGAGAAGGACCGAGCTGTCGATAAAGACAAGGATGCAGAGAGAAAGGACCCCGACACTAAGCGCAAGGACAAGGGGAAGCGCAGGAAGGATAAGAAGCGTGGTGAGGCCAAGGGCGAAGATACTTCTGTTTATCGAGATGATACTGAGTCTTCGTCCATTACCAATTCTTTCACGAGTTGATTGGACTGTCGGGAGTTGTTTGTTGGTTCTGGTCTTGTTGTCTTTGGTGTATATAGTCGGCCGTGTTTCGTGCATCTTTTGGTTTTATTAGCTTGGTAATAAGAGTACAATCTTGGAGTTTTCCAGCCGGTCATACATTTTGTTGTCTGTCGTTATTGAGCTCAAGCGCTCAAGCACATGCCTTCAAAATTTACAGATTCTGGTGATTGCTTTTTTTCCTGGATTTTTTGCGGTGGATGTTATGGGGCTCATCTTCGCAGGGTGGGTGGGGATGCTATATCGCTCTAAAAGTCTAAAAGTAGCGATTTAGTACCACATGTGGACATAATAAAGCTTCTCCTTCTCGTTATACTTTAGTCGCTAAAGGCGAGTGCGTAAGGAATATTGCCTTTTAACAAGCTTGCAACATGGTGATTTTGTTGTCTAGCGACTGACTGGGGCTTCCATCCGCTTTCCGGAAAACTCAGGTCTTGAAGGAACCAGTCACCTTTGACTTTGCGGGCACGGATTGAACCGAACGTTCAGAAAATGAGGATGCGCCAGAAAAGGCCGAAAAGGCAGACGCGCTGGCGGATCGCCCATGACGTAGCCGCATCCCTGTCACAGTATATTTTTTTCTGATCGCACAGTGACTTTCGGCAGCGAGCCTTGGCGGTAAACACTTTTTTTGCGACGGGCAATAGGGGTGCGCGGAGTACGGGTACCCTCATATCTGTTTTCTCCTTACGAATTCCCTTGCAAATAACAACAACATCCCGCCTGTACTCAGACTCCCGATACCAACACTTTTCCCTTCATCGAGCCCCGTATTTTCGCCCATTTCGACTCTGAGTGAAAGACATTTCTCGCCTCTTCTCGGATTTTTTGCGTTCTTCTTCGCGCATTTTCTTAGCTCCCAGTCGTCCCACAAGTCGCGTAACTATATCACGCCAACCCTAGGCCCACCACACCTTCCACCACAACAACTGTTTGACAAACCGTCAACACACACATCACTCCGACACCTCTCTCCCTCCTTCAATCCAACAACCTACACAAACACGCACTCTTCAGTTCTCTAACCCGCTCTTTCGCTTCCACGCGCTCACCAACGCTCCTGCAGCCTTTAAAGATATCTTAGCATTGGGCAAAACGCAAAAAGTACGTGCTGAATCACCCTCAACGCGCCCGAATCGCCTTCCCGAGCCTCAATTGAGTGCTCAATTGCCTTGCGGTCTTACTAACTCTTCTCCTTAGATGGCTCGCGCAGCAGCAAAGCCGAAGGCTTCGGCAAAGACAGCCGTTACGAATGGAGACGACAAATCGGCCTCCCCAGACGCTAGCACGAAGGTTTGTCGCCATCCTCATCGCTTATCCTCATCTTCTAACTTCAATCTTCTGCAGCAAGCCGCTACCGCACCCAATAAGAAACGTCTCGCTTCCGAATCCGTCGAGAAGGACGATGACGAGACGCGCCCAAAGAGAGACGCAAAGAAGCCAAAGAGACTTGGTGATGAGGCTCCTCCCCTCGCTGAGCACAAGGTGCAGAAAACTTCCACGAAGAAGACTACCACCACAAAGGCCACTGCGCGCGTAAAGAAGAGTGCCGCCTCGGCCGCGAAGACGACAACCACTAAGGCTGCCGCAAAGACCGTCACCAAGAAGACTACCGCCGCAAAAGTCACCAAAAAGAATGCCGATACAAAGTCCAAGGTCACCAAGAAGACTTCGGTTAAAAAGACTGCCGGTGCAAGACGTCAAACCAAGAAGCGCTCCCTCTCTCCTGAAGCCGTCGAGAAGGCTCTTGAGGAGAAACCAAAGCCAGCTCCACGCAAGAGAAGGCTTGTTGCTGAGGTGGTTGTTGAGGAACACAAGCCTACGGCACCCCGTTACATCAAACCTCGAACAAAGGCAGTCCGTGAATTCACTTTCCGATCTGAAAAGCAGCTCACTGTCTTCGTTACTGGCACCGGTGACATGGGAGAAATCGGGCTGGGTGGTCACATCACGGAGGCTAAGAGACCGAAGCTTATCCCTACTCTCAAGGACGTCGGTGTCGTCCAAACTGCTTCCGGAGGAATGCATACCTTGTGTCTTACCAAGGACAACAAGATCTACTCCTGGGGTGTTAACGACCAGGGTGCTCTTGGACGCCCAACTGATTACGAGGCTCCAACCAGAGATGCTGATGCCGATTCTGATTCAGAGGATGAGGTTGACCTCAACCCACTTGAGTCTACTCCCGGCTTGGTGGAGGGACTGCCAGAAGGCAAGCAATTCGTCAAACTCGCTGCTGGCGACTCTATTTCTATTGCTGTTACTGAGGATGGACTGGTCTATGGTTGGGGAACTTTCAGAGTAAGTTTATTTCCCTTTTGTATTTTTCGGCTGCAAGTATGCTAATACTTTTTTTTAGAACGACGAGGGAATCCTTGGTTTCTCTGAAACCATCGATGTTGCTAGGCGTCCAGAGCTTATTCAAGGTGTTCAAGACGTCGTCGATGTCGCCTGTGGTGTTAACCATGTTCTTGCTCTGACCAGATATGGCAAGGTTTATGCCTGGGGTTCCGGTGGACAGTTCCAGCTTGGGCGTAGAATTGTAGAGCGTCGTGCTAAGAGCGGCCTGACTCCTTCAGAGATAGGTCTCGCGTCAAGGATTGTAGCTATTGGTGCTGGTTCTTACCACTCCTTTGCCATCGACGAGAAGGAGCGTGTCTTCGCATGGGGTCTTAACCAGTTCCTCCAGTGCGGTCAGCTCGGACCAAAGCAAGAGTACGGCGAGGAAGACAACACCATCCTGACTCAGCCAACTGAAGTCAAGTCTCTTGCTGGTAAGCATGTTGTCGAGATTGACGGTGGTGAGCATCACTCGATTGCTCGATGCGAGGATGGTACCGTTCTTGCTTGGGGCAGAACCGATTCTCACGCTGTGGGACTGGACTTCGACGCTATGGACCAAGAGGCTCTCTATAGAAACGAGAACAACCGTCCACAGTTCGTCAAGGAACCAACCGTTGTCCCAGGCATCAAGGCTTCCTCCATTACGGCCGGATCTAACAGCTCTCTTGCCATCTCTGCTGAGGATAGGGGCGTCTATGCTTGGGGCTATAACGACCAATACCAGTGCGGCTTCGCTGGAGGTGACTACATCAAGACTCCACAGCGTATCATCAACGATGCTGTTCGCGACATTGAGTTCCTTCAAATCTCTGCTGGTGGCCAATTCTCCATCCTTTCCGGCGCGCCCGCTGAGAAGAAGGCCGAGGAGTAGATTGCTCTCATTTCCACTTTTCTAAGATGACGTTGGTTATTGTTCAAGAGGCATTGCGATGGGCGTGTGGTGTTACTGTTTGAGTTGGCGTTCTTGAAAATTTTCCTTCCTTTGTTTTTGCCTATCATATCATCCTTTTTTTTTTCTCTGTTAACTCACCTATTTATATTTTGGCTTCTAATCAATCTCGATTCGCGTTGGATGATGTTTAGTTCCATATCTGCCCAATCCCCACTTGCGTTCTTGTTTTTTTATTGCATTATTTCCTATCCTCTGATACTTGTCTCTGCTGTATTTTTATGGGAGTCTGCACCGGTTATTTTTATTTCTGGATTTGAAGTGAAGGGAGGAGATACTTCTTGGCTGGTCTTGTTTGCAGGTTATTCTCCAGGGTCCTTTTTGAGCTTCTTGGTCCGCGTTCTGTTTAATAGCTTCCTTTCCCGACGGTATCGTGATGCTATTGTTTTCGGTGGTCCGCGAGATGTGCCGTGTGTAATCTACAGCGGGGTGTCCTCGGCGCCGGCGACTCCGTTCTGGTTTTGCCTGCCCACAGCACTCTACTTGACGATTCTCGTAGTCGGCTTGAGTCTGCTCTGTTAGCTAATGCCTGCAAATAGCATTCCGTTATTCTTCACCTTGTTCACGATCTTGAGAAGATCACGGGTTGTTTGGCACAGCTACATTGTTGCTTGGCATGTACCCTGCAAGAGCGTTGCGTCCGCGTGAGGAACGAATTTATGGGCCTATCTTTCGAGTGGATGTCGTACATTATTCAGGATCAGGCTGAAGCACCGCTTTGGACCCCTGCTGTATATCCTCTTTCCTCACTTCACCTACTCTCGGGTCCGGCTTGGGAATCCTCACTCTCTGAATCGTCTCCGCCCCGCATGCATGCCCGTAGCTTTCCCTTCGTATAGCTAGATTTGTTCTTGCGGGTGCTGGGCTTGAGATTACTCACTTCCAAATTTCTCCACCATTTGCTCTTCGCGACTTTATCTTTTTACCAAAGCGTTGCTGTTGATGTTCGTTGGACCTGTTGCCCTTCTATGTACCCCTGGAGCACCTGTTAGCTTGTACCATGCCGATGGAGATGGTGTATGGTGTGGACTTGTTTCTTGTTGATTTATTATTTTTTTGCTGGTTTTGTAGAGGGAATAGAAGTTCTGTTTTTGAAAACGTGCCTGCTTTAATTAAGTAGAATTCTTGTGAATCATTTGTAGGGGAATTAAAAAGGGCTTGCATTTGCTTGGTAATTGAGAAGTAATGAAATGAGGCTGGTTCTTTGTGGTCATGTCTGAGTGGGATCTGAGGTCGCTGGTTGTCGGTTCGACGTGCTATGTTGGGTGATGGGAATTGTTCTGTCTTGTTGCATGGGGGTTTCTACTTGCTTCCGCCTTTCGAGAACATATCGTCCTCTATTACTCCTCATAAATATGGCGTTCGAATTCACTGCTTCGAACTGCAGCCAGTACCATTATGCCATCTTCAAACCTTGTGCACAGTAAAAATAAGAACCAGCTAAGTAGTTATTGAGAACTTTCCACTCGCCCTGCTAAAACTGGTTACTTCTTATACTTATGATTATAATGTGGGTGAAAAATGAAGTAAGTATGTGAGGAAGTGAAGAATGATACCCATATAGATCGAGGATATCGAGCTTCACATAATCCCAATTTATTTATTCCATCAGCGCCATACCAATGGCTATTGCTTCTCGTAGATTGTCAAAGAACAAAAAAAAGGGGGCGGGATAAATATTGAAAGTTGGGATTTCATTTATGGAATATCGAGTGGTTAGCCAAGAGTTGTTCTCGGATTATTTCCGAGGAGTCGAACTGTCGAGCCCAGCGCTCTTGCAAGCATGCATGCCGAGGATACAACAGCTTGGTCCATTTGGTGGAGGTCAGTAACAAGTTAACTTAGTTGGGCATTATCTACTTCATTCAAGGTCCAAGGGAGCGAACAAGAACTTGAAGCCAACTAGTTTAATATACCCCAAAGCTCAGTTGATCAAAGAACTCATCCTTTTTGGCTTTTAAACCAATGCCATGAAGTTTTGGCAGGATCCACTTGCAAGACTCGTAGGGTTTAAAGGGACTCGTAAAAAGTCGGTAAAAAATCCATACAGCACCAACGATTCCCATGTGGTCACCCACCATGGTACTAAACTTGGCGATTTGAAGCTTGACTAAGGGAGAGCGAACGGGATCCCATATTTTCTTCAATCTATGGCCGTATGTGAACTTGGTGGTTTAATTTATGTGTGACCGCCAGACTGCGTTAAAAAAAAGCCTGAGCTTGAAAAGAGACAGACGCAGGCCCTTGCTCCACCATGATCATAAAGTTGCGGGCCACCTGGATCCGACATCGCAAAAATTCTATGTACGACATTACCCCATCGGAGATGTGGCTGTCTTGATTTCAACTGCCAAAAGACATACAGCACCAAGGATTCCCGCGTGGTCACCCACCGCAGTACTAAATTGGCGATCAGAAGCTTAACTGTGGGAGAGCGGACGGGATCCCGTGTTCTCTTCAGTCTTTGGCCGTACGTGGCAGCAAGGAAGTTTTTATACTTCACAGCCAAAAATTCACAATCAAAAATAAAAGGTGTTGAGGTATGCTGGAGCTAACAAATCCAACCACAGCCATACTACTTCGTTATGTCACTTCTTCTGATCAGGAGTTTTATATCTTCTATAATAACAAGGCCATGCTGTTTCACCAAACAATATCGTTGATCCACTCTGGTACCTATTAAAAGATGCTGTTCAAAGAATGCTGAACCCTTTCATTCATCTGCTAATATCCAAGGCGCCCTCTCGTTCCAGAAATAATCTTGGATGATATCGACATGTTGAACAACAATCTCTGCTTTCTGGATCCGCCTGCGAGCCTTCGCCTTTGCATTCTTCGACGAGAACTCCTTGTCAAGGTTCATATCTTCAAGCTTAAGATTTTCCGGCTGCTCCTCCCCTTCGACGAGTTTTTTCAGCTATATTCAGTCAGTACATAATTAGCTCAGGGTACCAGAATAATCACGTCACGGAAAGCAACATTGCCCTTCTTGAATATTTCCGGCTCATTGTTGTAATTGATGCCGAATTGCGAGAACAAAATTTCGTTCTTATCCGCAGCAACAGTCCCGCTCAATCTTGCCTCCGCATCGGTGTTTGACATCCCTCCTTTGTCCATCAGAGCGTGGAATGTGGTATTGTAGAGGTTGTTGATGTGGCAGTCGACCTGACGCCAGCTGAAGTAATCTCTAATCTCCTTTTTGGTGCAGTAAACCACTGCTCGCCCGTCGAATGTGGGCAGCATTTCTGCAACCAAAGGCCGATCGGGGAAGTATTGAGGCCATAGGAAGGTGTAGGCAGCTGTGAATGTGCTTACTACGGTTGTGACAATCTTGCTAAAAGGTATGTTAGGAAATGTACAAGTTTCTCGATTGTGGTTGAATACCTTGCTCGTCTGTCGAATAATTCCGTCCGTCTTCTAAACAAGAACGAATACTCGTCCGAGACGCCATACCCGAGAACAATGTCTGGGAGCTGTCGCATGACGGCCGTTGCGGCGGCATTGAGAAGGTTCAGAGCGTTCAGATCATTTGGCTTTGCAAAGTCATAGTGTTTGGAAAATCTTGCATCACAAAAATGAGTCAAATCGACCCCCAAAAAATAAAAAAAAAGCATGCATTGATGAAGTTATTCTCACTTGTGAAAGCCACGGCCGTCTATTCGGACGACAAAGTATGCGTTTGGCAGGAGCGGATCTGGGAGCTCCCGATTGCGGACATATTCATATCTTGAGTTTGCCATTGTAATCGAAGTCTCGTTATGATGTCGTGGTGTTTGCTGGGTGGTTGCTTCGTTGGTTAGGTGATGGTTAAGCGGGGTGAGTCGTGAAGCATCTGATTCAAAAAAGGCTTCTGGAATTTTGGCGTTCCATTTCAAGCCGCATTGAGAAATATTTGCGACCGAACGGCGCTAAACCTCTGACAGACGACATCTCTTGGCTCAGGACCGTGGTGCCTGAAAGAGCGAAGAGGACACGTCCGAATTGTGAGGGAAGAGATGACGGTATAACTGTGCGCAGGTGCTCAATTTTCGAATCTTTTGTCCTCGAACCAAACAAGCCGTTATACCACGACCTTCTACGTCCCCTTTCGGCTTCTACTCAAAGCGTCACGACGTAAACTCGACCGTACGCATCGCAAACAAAAATCACAATGGCGACTCGAAGGAAGCCGGCTTCTTCGTCAGTTCCGAATGCGACACCATCCTCAGCTGCAACAACAAACGCCGTTCAAGAAAAGTCGAAAGACGTGCAATTACCTACCGATCCCCTCGTCTCAGATGTGCCCCATTCTGGCTCAGTAATCCAGCTTTTGGTATGCGTAGCTGGAATCTACATCTCATTGTGAGTCGATGCTCATCCCAGCTACTCATCTCTCAGGGTCGTCTCGCTAACCTTCGTCACTCATCCAGCCTAACATGGGCTCTCCTCCAAGAACGAATAACGACAACTTCCTACGGCCCTGACAAACGAATATTCCGCTATCCTCTCGTCCTCAACACCGTCCAATCCCTCTTCGCCTCCCTCACAGGCTACCTCTACCTCCGCTACACCACGAAAGCCGGTGCCTCAACGGCGCCCATCTTCCCCAATAAAGACATCACCTCAAAGCTCCTCCTCGTCGCCGTATGCCAGTCTCTCGCATCACCTTTCGGCTATGCCTCTCTCCAGCACATTGACTACATCACCTTCATCCTCGCCAAGTCCTGCAAGCTCCTCCCCGTCATGGCCCTCCACCTCACCATCTTCCGTCGCTCCTACCCATTCTACAAGTATGCCGTCGTCGCCTCTGTCACTGCGGGCGTCGCAGTCTTCACCCTCTACCACCCAAGCGGCAACAAGAAAGGAAAGGGAGCCGAGACGTCTTCGGCCTGGGGCTTGATGTTGTTGGGCATCAACCTGTTGTTTGACGGCCTGACGAACAGCATGCAGGACCACATTTTCGTCAAGAACAAGACGTTCAAGGGGCCCCAGATGATGTGTGCGCTCAATGCGGTCAGTACGCTGTTGACGACGGGCTATCTTTTGCTCAACCCATGGACGAATGAGCTTGGTAGCGCTCTTGATTTCATGGGTGCCCATCCACAGGTGTTTAGAGATGTGCTTGGATTTGCTGCTTGTGGTGCTCTTGGCCAGGTCTTTATCTGTAAGATGCGCCTACCCCCCCAGATACCGATTATGGAATTGGAATGATAGCTAACGTTGGATAGTCCACACCTTGTCGCAGTTTGGATCGTTGGTGCTTGTCACTGTAACGGTCACCAGGAAGATGTTTAGCATGATCTTGTCCGTTGTGGCATTTGGACACAGCTTGACGCCGATGCAATGGTTCGGTGTCAGCTTGGTGTTTGGTGGAATTGGCGCGGAGGCGGAGATCAAGAGGAGAAGTGAGGTTGCAAAGAAAGCTGCCACCAAGGCCGCCTTGGATACCATCACTAATGGCGTCAAGAAGGAGTGATGAATAAGGACGTTTTGTATTATAGAGTTCAGATTATTCCCACCTTTTTCTATATATCTCAAGTTATTTCCTTTTTTTCCCGTGCTCATACAAATAGATGGGGTCGTTGGTTACGCTATTGCCTCAGTGAATCTCATTCACAAGAGGGACTGTATTCCTATTATAGTGTTAACATCGTTGACTGAATTGTTAGACATCTGCTTTGTCTTTAGACAATCAAGTCTAAAACAGTCGTACATACCACCGCCTCGAAGGTCATGAGAGAGATTTTGTACTTAGAATAGGTTACGAGAGCATGCAAGCGACCTTGGAACTATTTATTGCGTAAAATACTATTATTTTTAAAAGGGACTCCATCTGTACTCGACTACAGTTCGTACCAAGTTTCGAAACTCAAGATTCACCATGAACGAGTCTTGGTTACGAGTGTACAACAATTGTTTGGCAGAATAATTGCAAGAACCAGCTTATGAGAAGAGAAGAAAGATATCAAATTTACTGTATCAAAGCAAGGGGGAAAAGCAAGAAAAATAAGACCAAGCAGGTAAGCCACCGTGAACACCAACACCAGTAACAATAACCCAAGACAAGCAATGATAAAGCACGTAAAAAAGAGATCTGGATGAAAGACAACAAATCATCAAATGTAAAATGTAGTAAAAAAGGCAACCCACAACTCCAAAAACAAAAAAAGAAAAATGAAGAGGATAAACAAAACGAAAATGAATCTACAATGGACAGCGAAAAAAAAGGAGGAAGGAAGAAAGTATTAGAAATTATCCCGAAACTTGGGAATGAAAATGAAAACAAAACAAGGGGAGGGGGAACGCCGAGCCACATCAGACATACCACTCCACAACCCTAACGACCCAACGATTGTCTGTCCAGTTGGTAATGCTCAAAGATATCGACACCACCAATCGTCACATCTGACGCCTCCAACTCGTACTCGGGAACATATTGATAATTCTCCGTCTCAGACACCGACCATTCAGGCCCTGACAGTAACGCTGACTCGACTCTCAGGCCCCGCGAGCGGCCAGATGATTCAAAGAACTACTTTGCCAAATGCTGCAAACGAACCACAAACGTCAGAACAACCATCCAAGAAGGTAAACGCAATGATGGCAAACACCAAACCACTTCTGCACCCACCACGAGTCGCAATAGTGCAGCACTTTCCAGTCAGAGCATCACTCAGACCTTCCTGTCGCGCGGTTTCGGTGAAGAAGGCGGCGACGCAGAAGAGGTATTAAGAGAAGGAATACTCACCGACCACTCCGGAATTTCTCGCAATTTATTATTAAAAAACTTCTCCAACTTGGCCGCATTCTTGTAATAGGTAGTTGTCTCATTGTTATACTTTTTGCAATTCGTAAAGATGAGATTGGCATCGCGAACAAAGTCTTCGGGTGTTTCGTAATAATCTGCTTCGAGTCGCTGCTCCATCGTGCCGAGATCCATAGGGTTGGTGATGACGTTGTAGTAGTCAAGAACTTCTTCTTTGTTGACAGGTTGCAGGAAGGGCCATGCGCTGTTATGGTTTTGGAGCTCATTAAGGAGATGTTGGAGTTGAGCGAAATGCGGACCGTGTTTAGGTTGGCGAGCGAGTTCGTCCATCTCGGGTGACCAGCCAGATTGAACTATCATGAGCGTTAAACCTCGACTCGAACTGGATAGAGACTGTGGACTTACCGAGGGCAGGAATTGTGGAAGGATCAACCTTACACGGGCCATTTCGGAATTCTTTGAGTGGTGGGTGGACGATGTGACTTTTGGATATTGCTCGGATTTTGGCTTGAACGCATTCTTTCTGGCGGGCAAGCATCTTCGCGGCTTCGAGGTATCGGATGCGTGGTATCATGGAGCACTGCATTATAGTGCCTCCTTCATAATCTTTGATATAACCCATCCAACGTTTCTTGTCCAGCGTGATCTCTTTGGTGAAGCCTTGCTTTTTGAAGTAACCGATAGCATAGTTATCGGCGTAGGTAAGAAAATACATGACATCCGATGTCGCTTTGACGTAGTCCTAACGAAAACCATTCATTAGAGAGCTGAGCAGCAAGATGGACAGGTTCGTCGAACTTACCTTCAAGTGTGACATGAGATGTGCACCGTATCCTCGAACCTGTTGGTCTGAACTGATGGCACAAAACACAATCTCTGCAAACTGTCGTCCCGGAAACGGCCTGTATGTTATCCCACCCACAACCTCCAAAGGCTTCTTGACAATTGCCATACTTAGATGACTCCGATCGTATACCAACCTGGCAATGTAATCCGCAGGCATTTTAGGCAGCTGCTTCTGGAAAATTGCTTTCAGGCCAGTAAGAATTATTGTCGATTCCCTTGTATTGTCGTTGTTGACTACTCGAAACTCGATAAGACCGTTCTTCTCTTCGATGGCAGCATTCGCTGCAGACGTATGTTAGCAACCTGCATACTATGGTGGCACAAGGGTATAACTAACATTCCTTCACCGCTGCCTTCACCACCGGCTTGACCTCCTCTTCTTCCTTCTTTTCCACCTTTGGCCGTTTTGACGGTGAAGTATTTCCATCCGGTGACCGTTTCTTGTCTTCACTATCTGTCGACTTTCGCTTGCTTGCTCCGTTGCTGCTTCCTGCTATTTCGATATTATGTCAGCGTTATTCGAAAGGTAAGTGTATCTGCGGTATCCAAAGTTCCGCCACCAAAGAGAGAAACGGGTACTTACGCTCGTACTTGGACGGGGCCATATTTCGATGTATACTTTACACTTTCAAAGCGTATACGAGAATACGAGTCTCAACCACTATGCCTTCTGAGCTCCTTCTTCTTCTTCTTCACCTTCCCCCGAGTATGTGTAGCTTTTATGGAGCTAGCCCAGGTGCTATGCCTTCCACCCTCTCCGGTTCGTACGATGGTTGATGGCTGTCGAGTGAGCAGGAAATGCGCCGTGGTGACAAGATGAGGTAGTCGATGCTTTGGGAAGGTTCGAGGTTGGTTAGGCCGTTGGAGTGTGCTGTTTGGAAACGTTTTGGGGATGGGCTTCGCGTGGGTCTTTGAGGTGTCGCTCGTCGGTCGGGTTTGTAGATCTTGCTCGTGTGGCCTTTTTTTGCAGCTTCGCTTTCTCGGTCTTTCTTTCCGTTGTCGCCTTCGCCTTTGGCCACGGTCGCAAGTCGAGTTTGAGGATTATGAGGGGAGGTTTGTCTACGAGGGCGGGGAGTGTGTCGCTGGCTGCCCGAGTTTCTGGCACTCTCGTTGTCAATTGCTTTGTTGGATGGTGTCGCTCGGTCGTTGTCGTTGTTGTTGTCTCGCTTCCGTTCGTTTCGTGACCTTTCTTTCTCCGTGGTGGGACGTTTCCTGTTTGTCGCGATTTCAAGTTGACTCTTGTCTCCTTCACCCAGCAGTGGATCTCTCACCTCATTCCAGCATCGCGTTGAGCCCAAATTCCTAGCGTCTTGGCTTACTGCCTTCGCCAGTGCTGACTAAGCCCGTACCTCGAATTGTGGCCTCAAGACAACATTGCGAACCATCAAAGGAACCTTCTACCGGACGAAACAGCACAACAAAGCGACTCGAAACATCCACAATGTCGTCAATGGAAGCTGTATACGCCGCATCAAAGGAGAGCTTTGAGCCGATATTCTCAAAGACACTGCAGTTTCCGGTCGCTGCTGCTCTGGTCACTAGTGGTATGTTCCACCTGCGCTCGGCTATGCTGGGGGGGATGTGAAAGGGTGTACACCAGATTCTAACAGCTTGTAGGATTGTTGGCGACAGGTTTCTTTTCCGTTTCTAAGAACCCACTCAGTACTCTTGCCAGTGCGATTGCTGCCTCTACGGCTCTCGGGTAGGCTTTGAACCGGAAATGGGATGGAGCATGGTTGCTGACTATGGGTAGATTCGGTGCTGTGTATCTGATTTGTGCCGTTGGTGTTTACGTCTAGGGATTGATATATGCGGAGCTGGCTGGGAATGAGAATGGTGGATAGGGCTAGAGGCGGGAGAAGTATTGCGGTGGATGATACCCAGAAAGGTACCGGAGGAGGGCGTTTGCCGTGCAGAGAGAACTGCGGTTCGTTTCATACCGTATATAATACAGGCGTTCAGGTCCATTGATTACATTATTGGGTTGGGTATAATTAATATTACAAGTATTTCCTAGCTTCCTCTCCTCTCCCCCTTTTTGTCAATCTGATCAGCCTTACCGGTGGATAACAACACAGTTTCCGCCCGTCTTCTCATCCAAGAAAAGGATGGCCTCTCGCTCTGCCATGTTCATCTCTAAACAGACCTCGTCCAAGCATTTTGAGCCCGTGAGAAATCTAGTGTGGGGACCGTAATCTCTCCCAAAGATCTCATTCCCATTTTCGTCCACCATTGGGTCCAGCAGCATGTATTTCTGTACCCGGTAAAGAAAGCCGTGAAGTAGTCCAAACGCTATCAATCTTCTATGATCAAAGTCGTACTTCCACGCCTTCATCTCTATGTACCAATCCCGTAGCGTCAACCCATGTCGCAAGTTGGAGTAGAAGTGCACGAGATCTGCAGGCGTTGGAATCTTCTTTAGAGCATTAGGCTCTGCCGGCAATGGAATGGTTGGATGGTTTGTATATGTCGGTATTGCAAGATACCTCAGGCACTCTTTAAGGAGGTGCTTGTTCGTGATGAAGTCGGTAAAGCGGGAGGTCGTTGAGAATATGCCATGGAAAAGAATTGGCGGTATTAGCTTCACGAGGTCGTAGTAAAGAAGGTGCTGGACACATTTTCGTGTGAGGTTGTAGTCTGCATCTGCCAATTGAGCAATCCGAGCCATCGTGTTCAGCCCATTGATGTGTGGAATGACTCTGAGTAAGGTAAGGTCTGTGGCTTTCGAGTCGAGGTAGCGAGCAAGTGGGACGGTTGGATGAGGGACGTGGAATGGCTTTATGGGTACCGGTGGGGCTCTTTTCCGTATCAACTTGAGGCTGATAGTGTTCGAGTCATCTTTGAGATGGTGAGCAAATTTCTACCAAGTTCAGGGTATACCTACCGATAGCAACGCAGCATTCTCCATACTCGTTCAGATCTTCCATCACGCTCTTCAGAATGTAATAGAGCTGGCCCATGTCTGACCCATGGCCACAGATATCGGCCCACCATTCGTAGTCCCAGCCGTCGGCATCACCGTCCAGCCCGACATTCCATGTAACCACCACTTCAGATTGGTCATCCTCGTCTTTGGCTTCCCGCTTCTCCTCGTCCATCTTATCCTCCAGCGCCCCTTCAAGCCCGAGATGCCCCTCCGTACCGTCAGGCCCTATGGCAACATCTGGCTTCTCTTCTGTTCCGTAGTAGTCATAGCCAGCGTATTTCCCTTCCTTCCTCTCCTTCTCTTCCATCTTCAGCTTGATCCTCTCCTCTCTCTTCTTCCTCATCCTCTCCAACTCCTTCACCTCCGTGCTGATCCATCCACATTGCTCCTCCATTGCCCTCAGCATCTTTGCAATCTTGGTAACCATCCCCGGATAGGGACTAAACTCCACGTTGACGTGAACAACCACGCTCAAGGTGAAAATGTACTCATTGCGATCGTACCGTCCCGCCTCAATGCGCACTGGGTAACTCAGGATCCGATAATCCCCGTAGACCACCGAGACTAGCCGATCGCAAAGCGTCTGCTTCGGGATTAGGAAGTCGGTAAGGAGATCGATTGGGATGAGCGGCGGGCGGCGTTCATTCTCGATGAGGTCCGGAAACGCTGGATGCGGCGGAGGGAGTTGCTCCGGCGGAGGGAAGGGTGTGATTGAGTGCGGCGGATGCTCGACGAGAACTTTTGGACCAAGTTTGGGGTCAAAGTGCGTGAAGAAGATGGCGGAGATCGTCATGGTGGGGTTTGTGGAGAGGCGGGCTGAGCGGGCATGACCGAATGGTGCGCCCGGGTGATGCAGAAAGCTTGTTGCTCGGCTAGTTAACTAGTAGTGTTAACTAGTGGGTGAGTTTAAGGAACGAGGCGAATTTTTTGACCTTGTTTACTTTTTCTGGCGCACTCCCAGGGTCGCATCTCAATAAACACCATCACCACTCCAGAACCACGGCCAAATGACGAATTCTCTAAAGAAGAAGAAGGCCCGGAAGGCTTCCAAGGTACACTCCACGCCCTTGTATCTTTCTTTTCCTACTGTACGATGTGGATGCTAACTCCCACTCCAGAAGGATGCTGCCTTCGGAAAAGGCAAAGCGACAATCACCACCTCGACCGCCTTCAAGTCGAAATCCATCGTTCTCCCAAACCAATCTCTCGACCCCAAAAAGGAATCCGTCCAAATCCTCTCCAACATCTCCCTGCTCCGCCATCACTCCTCCTCGAACCGTAAAACCGCCCTCCACCATCTCCTCACCGCCTTCCAAAGGTCCCAAAAGCCAAACTCCAACGCCCATCCCTTCCCACCCTCACAATTCTTCCCCTCAATAGCCCCCCTCATCGTCGACTCCGACCAGGGCATCCGAAAACAGCTCTACTCCATCCTCGAAGACTTCCCCCACCTCATCCCCTCCCAAGCAAAAATCATCCTCCTCTACATCTACTCCGCCGCCTCCCACATCCAAGCCGACGTACGCAGAGACTCCACAAAATTCCTCAAGCTCCTCCTCGAAATATGCCCCACGACTGTCATCTCCGGCCCCGGCTGGGAAAAGTCACTACGAGTAATCCTGAACGTCATGGGCTGGAAACAGCCAGACCAAGCCACCCGAGCTATCCCAGACTACACCGTCTCCGACCCCACCATCAACCTCCCCGCTCTGTTCCTCCTCCTTGAAGAAGGCCTGGAGGCATCACACGCCAACGCTCGCGACGCTGTTCCTGAACACCAGAAGCATCTCCTCGACCCGCCGGATCCAGGAGTTTTCGACTACCTCAACCTCTTCGGAGACTTGGATGTGAAGGGGAGTATACCGAATGACCAGCCGGCTAGAGTGCGTTGGCTGGTAAAGGGCAATCCGGAGATCTTGAAGACAATGAGGAAGGGGTGTAAGAGTGCAAAGAAGGCAAGTGGTGATCAGGTTAGATGGGCGGGGAAGATTGAGGGGCTTTTGGATAGGTTCTGTGAGATCAAAGAGGAAGAGGAGGAGAGGTTTGTGAGGTTTAAGAGGGTGCATACGACGCCGAGGGATATGGTCATGACAATGTGCTGGTAGGATATCGATTTTAAAGAAGCGTATATACCGTGTAATTGGCGTTATGGGATCTGAATTTGGCAATGGAGCAGTGTTGTTCGTGCAGTAATATGATCACATCATGATATCCTTCGGTTCTACTTTGCTTCTCTGAAAAAGGTTGCTCAGCTTCATGCCCGTCTCTACTTCTTTCAGCGTACGTCTTTCCCAGTATAGTTCAACAAATGTTCAGTAGGCAAGACGAACCAGGTTCGAACACGTCTGAGAAACAAAACACCGAGATCAAGTAAACTTAATTGAACAGAACTATCGATTGAATTCAAGCAAACTAAGTACATACATGCAACAATTAGCCCATCCCAAGCACCGAGTACAACTACATAAAGAAACAGATCCAACAAGGCCAGTTGGTACGCTAGGGGGTATTCCACCAGCCAGAACCATGAATCAGCTAGGGATATAACAAGAAAAGCCCAACACCCGGAACACATAAAGAAACTTAAATACAGGTTGGTAAACGGAAGCCAAATAAACGGTAAAGATAAAGGAAAAGATAAACCAAAGGTTCAGAGATTGCAGGAGTTCGGATATTAAGTAATAGCGTAATAGGTATGAGGGAGAGTAAGTATAGGGAAGGGGCATGTGGTGGAGGTGTAAGAATTCGGAATCATTAGATTCTTGATACTCGCGAACTTTTGGCAGCAGTATCCGATAGGAAAGGAAAAAAAAGAAGGAACTGGGGAATAATAATAACAAGAAAAAAAAAGTAAAGAGAAGAAAACCATAGGCGCCGAACCCATTCTATGTACTAAACTTTCCTGCACATCACGGTATACAGTGAAAGAAATAAAAAGAAAAGCAAATCTCAAATTTAGGCCACCGCCCTCCACGTCTCTTCCCTAACGATTATAACCTCTTTCCAGGTACAAAAACGTATAGACAGGTGATTGCAGCCAATGTAAACGCCGTAAGGACCAGTATCCAGGTTGCTCTCTTCGCTAGCAACTTTCTCACATAGGGCTCCTTGACCTTCATGAATTTCATGAACTGATACTCCGACAAGCCCAAAAGTCCAAGGATCGGATCGAGCATGTATTGATTGGAGAAGAGACCATAGATACCGATAGCGAATGGGAGGATGATCCACAGGCGGGTAGTTCGAGGCGTAATGTCCAAGAAGATGAGAGAAAATGCGGCCCAGAACCCTCCAAACATGCCCAACAATCCAACCACCAACCTCAACATTCCTGACGACGGCACAAGATTCCCCAATGCCTTTGCGCGGAGAAATCCCGGGAAGGCGTCCTTTTCCATGGCTTGGAATACGTAATCCTTTGCCTCATCGAACACTTCGGGGTCGTCTCTGCCGTCTTGCTCGATCGCCTGGGCGATACGGTTGAGAATGTTTGGTGGAAGTACTATTTCACGTTCGGCGCCGGCCAGGAGGTAGGTGTAGAGAATCTTTTCTGCAGATGCACGGATGTCGCTTCTCGAAACTGAGTGTGAGGGTGTGGAATCGGTGTGTTGCTCTCCAGACACTGTACTAGGGTTCCCGGCCGAAAGCAAACTCCTATCCTGTCCAGGGTTTTGATATTGGTCGCCTAAAGAGTCTCGTCCTTCGTATTGTGATGTGACTTCCGATCGGAGGAACGCAGAGAGCCGACGATCATCATAACCCTTCTCTTCGTCGAAGGAGCCGTCTCTTGCGATTGCGAGCAGGTCGGCGGATGGGCGTTTGGAGCTGGCCTTGTCGAGGTCGGGGGTCGAAACTAGAACGGAGCGGCGGAGTTCGCGAACATAATGGCGACATAAGGACATGTGCTGAGAAACATCGAGCCTTAAAGAAGATATCTAGTCAGTCTCAGAGTCCCTTCTCGAAGCATCCAGACTTACCAGAAATCCAAGTAGTCTACCGATCGTTGCTGGTCTCGCATGTAAATGTAAAACGTGAAAAGGTCGACTGGCGGAAGTGTTCTGCGACTCAACACTTCAAACAGGGTTGGAAGCCTGTTCCTGGGGGCGAAATTCGACATAATGAACTGCAATCGCGGAACTGCCTATCCGCCTTGCGAATGTTGGTGATGCGACTGTTGCGTCGGGTTGTTGCGAGTGGAAGGTGGAAAGGGAAGGAGCGAGAGGGGTTGTTTGGTGGTGTTTGTGGATGACCCGGTTTTGGCGGTGGATGCCCTCCTTCTAATCTCGGTCGTCGGTGGTGAAACTCGCGTCTTCTTGGTGGGAAAAGAGGGTGGTGGGAAGAAAGGACTGAAAAGGCTCTCTGATTGAGGCTGTGGTGTTCGGTGATGTTTTTGGAAGAGAGCAGCCGAGTGATGAAAAGAATGTTGTTCAGAATGGATGACAACCGTAATCTCTTTTGTGCTTCCTCGTCGCCAGACCTTGTTCCCGTCTCCTTGTTGGTCTCCTTTTGGAATCTTATCCCCTTGTAATAGGTGCGGAAGGACGTTGAGAATAGAGCAACAAAGACTTTCCGTAGCAACGTAAACTTGGGTATCGCGAGTTATCGAGAGAAAAACTTGTAATGAATGAAACGCCAGTAAAGAGACAGAAAACAAAATGAAATCCGTCACCTCGCAGCAGGTTGAGTGGATCAGCGAAGCCAGAAGGAAGGGCTGAATGATAGTAGCGAGAAGAAGGAATCTCAGGGCAGCTCGAGATTTGATTGGGCGCTGTGGACTGACATGACCCGTAATTTAGATGGAGGCTTGGCCAATCCTGACTAACCATTCCAGATGGAAACTAGGTCTCCGGAGACTTTCGAGTGATGGTGACGGGTAGATTTATCACAGTACGAGAGCTCATAGGCAGATATACAGAACAGACATTTTAGGAGCAATTCACACTTTGAAGAGTACAATTACGAGTGCACTCGAAAGAGGTAACCATACAATTTTCAAACCCCGAACAATAAAGAGAGACCAGGCCCGAAACCCGCAAGAAAGACAGCACCAGCAAAAGAAAACAATCTATAGATGCTCTGCTCCTCATACCAGCAAACATTGCTTTTACAAATGCCCATGAAAAACCGAGAGAACCCAATAAAAAACACCAGCCCAAGCGGTCAAGGGACCACCAAGAAGAGACCACATAAAACGGGAATAAACAGCCATAAAACGGATATCCTACTCTTCGTCACTCTCCTCTTCTTCGTCATCTTCCTCCTCTTCTTCATCACCAGAGTCGTCAGACTCAGCCTCCGCCAACCAATTGGCAAACTGGTCTGCAATCGAACGAACCTCCTGTCCGTTGTTCAGGTGGCCCTTAGGATGTTTCTGCCATGCAAAGACGGCCTCCTCCGGAAGCACATCGTCGTTGTAAAGACCCTGCAAGGTGTATGCAAAGACTCTTGTGCCCAAATCCTTTCCAAGCCCGAGAGAAGCCTTCTGCAACTCCAACATCAACTCAACCTGATCATCTCGGGAGAAAACCGTTCGTTTGGCTAGCGAGTGCCATTGAGAAGCAAAGGCCAATACGATATCTTTAACATCAGCGAGCTTAACGCCAGATGTCAAGCGGCCAATCTGAGCAACGAAGGCAGTGGCAACTGCACGGCGAACGAGGTCGAAGGATGCGTTGGAGCTCATGCGAAGACTATTCAACTCGAGTGCAGCAACCTCAACCGGGTGGTTTGCCTCCAATGCGGTCAACAAACTGCTGTAAGCCTCCTTGAAGAACGATTCATCTGGATCATCTTCGTTGCTTGTGGCGCTGTAATCCGAGCGTTGAGTATTAATCGACATTCTAGATTTCTGTTTGCTCTTCTTTGCTCGTCGCCTAGACGCTGATGCTGATGATACTTCACTGAATGTTGATTCATCAGACGATGATACGTAGGAGGAGTCGGAGTCGCTGTCGTCCATGATGGTGAGAAGAGCAGTTCGCTTTTGTCGGGGCAGTCGAGAGGCCGTTATGCGCTCGATCTCATCTGAATCACTCTCTGAATCCTCATACAAGAAGCCCTTACCACCTTCTCCAACGACGCCAGCATCTGTTTCCTGCTCTTCCTCGGCATCGGGCCCGTTTGTCGTTGTGATTGAGTAATCGCCATAAACAGTAGTGCCCGGAGCAATACATACGCCGTGAGAAATCACAGCACCCGGCATAACCCTAACATTTTCACCCAACACCACGTTGTTTGCGATTATCGATTTCCCAACCTCACAGTTGTTACCAATCTCCACATGGTCCCAAATGTAGGCACCATCGACCTTGACATTCTCTCCAATCTTGCACTGTCTACCAACGACCGAACCAGAGAGTACCGTGTTCTCTCCAACGCTTGTGTGAGCACCAACGACAGTGTTGGGCTTGAGTAACGTAGATCTAGTCAGCGTGACATCGTTTTCTCTGTAAATGTGATTTCTAGTCTTTGTGTAATCCATATCGTCAAAGAGGTTATGATCGATACATATTGGGTAGGCCCATCCCGAGACGATATCTTTCGTAATAGCATCATATGTTTGCAAGCCACGAACTCTGGCAATGTAGTCCTTTCGTGTAATGTAGCAGTGAATCATCTTGCCGTACAATTCGTAATCTTGAAGAATACCGTGAAGGAAGTGACCGCGAATGTGTTGGTAGTCGAAGTTTTCTGTGAAGAGCGCAGGGACGTCTTGAGAGCAAATGTCGATGTAGCAATCCAAAAGGTCGTCTCTGATGGATATCGTGGGGGCTTGGAGTACTTCAGCAGGTAACGATAGGAAGGGTCGCTGTCTGTCTGGGAGTATCCTCTCGTAATGCAAGCATCGTCCGTTTGCCTTGTCGAGAACAAAGATGGCCTTGTCACCCCGGTCCCTATCCCTGTTAGCTTCCTCACTATCACAGCAATGCTACTCACATTGTTCTGTGTGTTGACTGTGACTCTCTCAGGACCATTGTCATGATCGCATCCTTGTTCTTTGCCCTCCTGGCTCTGTGCGCTTGAAGAGCTGGGCCAATGACCATATTTGTGACAACGTCCGCTGTGATCAACAGGAAGTCGCCCTTGATCAAACTCTTTCCATCCAGCTCCCGCATAGCATCACCCATGCTCGTTAACTTCTGGTTGACGATAATCTGGAACTTC
Source organism: Ascobolus immersus RN42 (assembly GCA_003788565.2). Taxonomy (NCBI): domain Eukaryota; kingdom Fungi; phylum Ascomycota; class Pezizomycetes; order Pezizales; family Ascobolaceae; genus Ascobolus; species Ascobolus immersus. Next base: position 456,072 of record ML119663.1, on the reverse strand, counting down.
TTGAACGGAGACCCATCTCCCATCCATTTCGTAGTCTTGAGGTAGGCTTCGACTTTTTCGGCCTGCGAGCAGCAGAAGAGGAAAACTTCTTCAACACCAGAGTCGGCAAGGAAGTTGAGGGTGTAGTTGATGAGCGGTGTATTGGCGACTGGGAAAAGACATCGGGGAGTTTCGTGGGTGATTGGGCGGAATCTTCGTTCAAAGGAATCTGTGAGAACTACAGCCTGAAGGATGAAGGAATCATCTTCTTCCTCCTTACCAGCTGGTCCTTTGGGTTTTTGAGAGTCGTGTGGGGGCATGTCGTTCTCTTGGTCGAAGTTGTTGCGAGTGAATAAAAGAGACCGAGTGCTTGCGGTGACTGAATTTAGATGACTTCAGATGTTTGGTGGGGCGAACGTTGGAGGGGTTCGCAAAATGAGTCACCTGACACATACGCCATTACACAACCGGAAGTAAATCAAAATCTACCGAGACGTAGCAATTCTGTCAACAGTCACCTTGCATAAAACTCCTTGCATAAATAGCGGTTTTGTTTCGCAGAAGCAAGTGCCCAGGGGCAATCCTTGTTGGGCATTAGCCAATTTCGCCCAATCAGATCAGTGTTTCGAGCTCAGAGCTCTTTACATACATTCCAATAAGAGATTGATCCGTCAATAGTCGTAACGGGTCTCGGTAGCCTTGCGGTTTCACTCTCACTTGTGACTTGACATGCGTGCTTGTATGTAGTGTTCAAAGTTCAATTCCTGGTCATTCCTGTGAATTCTGAGGTGTAAAGTGAAACTTGAGAGGTTGCCTACCATGTGCCAAAAGCCAAGTCCAAATGAAACTTAATAATTTCTAAAGTAGCTTGTGCCCAATGTGCCATGCAATGACGTAGTATGAGTGTTTGGTTGTTCAGTAGTTCTGTAGGACTGTTGGCAGGCGCCGGGATCCACCTTTTTGCCGTGGGGAGGCAGTGTAGGTGGTTTTTTCGAAGGCACGGGGTTGGACGAGGATAAAGTGAATCGGAGCAAGCAATTCTCTTTGTGAGAATATGATATATTTTTAGCTATCAAAGAGAACAAAGGCGAAGGACGGGTCTACTACCCGTCACTTCAAGACCAACTCTAAATGGAATCCGAGCCTCGAGAGTAACCGGAAAAGGCCACCTGACAAAGCATCATTTGACCACCATGATATGGATCAATGATAAAAAGCGTGCGAAAACAGTGAAAAGCGGCCATGAGTTATGAAGTCAGAAGAGGGACGGCGGGCAAATGTTAGAATGTTCATGAAAAGATAAACGCGAAAGCAAATTATGTAATGAGGTAGTAAGCACAGAAGCACAAAAAGAAAGCAGGCATGATGTTACACCCTTGTGAAGTATCCTGGCCTTCGAGCGCAGCAGTACGTGAGAATCGGAACTCGGGGAAAATCGTGTATACGTATTTACAAGTCAATGCAAAGGAGGTAAAAAAGCAGAGTGCAGTGCATAATGATGATAGACCAAGCCGCTAGAAAATGAAAGGCAGTGGCTAGATATGGGAATTATGTTTGATCTCGAGCGTGAAGTGAGAGCTAAAAGGAGAGAACGCCGTTGTACAGTTTACCCAAGCAAAAACAGTAAACGCAAAAGCAGAGTCGCATGGCAAACCAGCCAAGGACAATACATCGAAGTATAGTATGAAGCTGAGGAATAGACGAGAGAGAAAAAAAATAGTACAAGCTTTGAAGCAAACAGATAAAACGAAAAGAATAAGAGAAAAACAAGAAAACACCCAAACATGCAAAGCCGGCGGAAGCGCCGCCAAATGTAAAAAAAAATCTAAGCGTATCTGTTACAACCATCCTCATGCCTGTTGTTCATAGTGATAGAAAACAAAATCAATAACGAGTGCAAAGGTGAGCCCTTCAACTGTCCTCCGCCATCTCGTCGTAAAGTCGTTGCTGCTCCGCTGTCTTCCGCGTGATGGTATCCTTCCATTCCGTGAGCTGATGCGCCATTCTGGTCACCTCGGCCGCCCTCTTGTCTTTTACAGAGGAGTCCCTCATTACCGACACCTCTTGAAGCTCTTGATAGTACTTGGCGTACAATGCTTTGAACTTCTTTGCGAGCCTCAAGATATCCTCGTCCACCTCTATTCTACTTCTCTTTGAGGAGTGCGAAGACGAAGAACCATCCTCATCCATCGCTGTTTTCCGCTTCCTTCCTGCTATCGGTTGAATGTAGCGGGACTGTGCGTCATAAGCCACTGATCCTGGTCGAGCAGTACTGTTGAAGATCATTGGGGACGAAGAGGAGGAGGATGGTGATGAATCCATGTCCGAAGCTGTTACCGGGTGTGAGGTACCAAGTGGAGATGGCTTTGAGGGGGAATTGGCAGTTGGTGAAAGCCTCGAGGGGGCAGGTGCAGCAGATGGCGTTGTCTTGCGTTTCATGCCGGCTCCTGAGGTCGGCTTCGTAACCTTGGAAGCCACAGGCTGCACTGAAGCTTTCGCTGGTCCCTTTCCAGCGACCCTGGAGGCAACGCCGTTGGGCGTGCGCTGGGCCGTCATGGAGCCACGGGATGGTGCATTTTTCATCTCAATGTCAGAGTCCGCCTTGGCAGAGCTGGTCGTCGGCAACTTAGCGGGTCGCTTGAGAGCAGCAGCTGGCTGCGGTGGATCCAAATCGATTTCGGCGTCCGAGTCAGAGATGAATTCCGCAGATTTGATCTTTGACGATGCAACAGGAGCTTCCTTCCATTTTGTTGGTCTTTTCGTCGTTGTAGGCGCAGAAGGATCCTTAGGCGGTCTACCTTTTTTCTCCGTCGTTTTTGGTGGTGGCTTCGGCTTCCCAGACTTCATGGTCGAGATAAGCTTGTCAATCTTATCCTTCTTCTTTACGACCGGACCCGGCTGTGATATCGACCTGGTCATTGCTTCACTGCCATAATCCTTCGGCGGTAAAGGCGAGTGCTCGACTGACAAAGACATTGAACCATCGGTGGAGCCAATGGTCGACAGCGGCGACTTGCTGGAGTTCGAGCCGATATTGCTGGCTCGGACCTTCCCTCTCTCCTCTGGTGGGTAGAGCATCTCCCATTCCTTCGCATCATCCTTCAGTCGTATCCGGTGGAAGGCAGCCTTTGCATTCGAAATTGCAAGCTTGCGAGCCTTATCGTCGGCGTAAGGGAAAGCATAAAAGTCCAACTCCTTGTAGAGGTCTTCCACCATTTCCCACTTGTGGCCCCCACCTGCTCTGTTTCCTATCCGGATCAAGATGTCTAGGCATTTTTCAACCGGTGCCCGCACCTTCCCAGCAAGGACCTTTTCGTTCTCCGGGCCCAAAGCAAGCAAATGCATCAAGACCTTCCGCAGAGCGATATCACCATCCGTCAATTCCTTCTTTGTTGAAGTCGGCTTTTTGGTGATGGACGTATTTGTAAACGAACTCGACGGCGTGTTTCTGCTTGATCCCCCATCCCGCAGCTCAAACTTTGCCCAACGGTCCTTCCCGGAACTCTTTACTTTGTCGGCCGGAAGTTTTATCGTCCTAAAGAGTAGAAAGAGCACAGGTCAGAAAACGGGGCCCCTGAGATGTCGCTCCAGCCGTCATACCTGGTGTTTTGCTTCTGTTCCGCCAAAGAGTTCATCTGCTGTGCAAGGAGACTTGTCGCTTCATCGGCCAACCCCGACTTGTTACTAACAGTGGCGGTATGTGTGATCAAGCCTGAGCATTGCAAAGTAGTTCCTCCAACGAGCTTGTAGAATTCACATCGTTTCGATTCCGTCGAGGGTGCGAGGGGGAATGAGTGACGACCAACCAGCAGGGTCTTCATTAACATCGTCAGTAACCAAGATCCTCAAGACATTTTGCTCAAGAAGCAACTCTGAAGCAGAAATATACCTTTGACTTCCCGAGGTTAAGCTTGATGTTTGTGGCCTTATGTAGCTCCTCGAAAACCTGCTTTTCGATGCGGACGCGAAACGCTTGCTTTGGAATGGCGGGCGTCGAGTCGTCTTCGAGGTTTGCTGGAGCCCTCGTGAGAGACAAGCCAGAGAATGGAATAGCAACCATTTTGGATGTCGCGCAATCGATGTACCGAAGGTGCTTTTGTGAAAGAATCGAGGCCGAGCTTCGACTGGCTTCAACTGGCGATAGGAAAACGTCTGCAAGAAATCCCTACTTCCTAAGCCGCTCCCGTCCCCCACGGAGACCTGTGCCTGCCACAGACACCGGGTGCGTTTATTCGTCTACCTCTCCACCTCTAATTCCGCTGTGAAGGTAGTCGAAAGGTGTGGTTTCGGTGATCGATCGGTAGGGTCGAAGGGGTCGAGTTGCTTTGGTGAGGCTGCGAGGGCGGATTTGCGACGGGTAGAACAATGGCTAGGGATGAAGATCCGACGAGCGAGGAAGGAGAACCCACGAAACAAAAAAAAGACAATGATTCGTGAGGAAGGGTTGCGGAGAAAGGAAGCGTGAAGCGAGGAAAGTTTAGAAGAGAGGGAGAAAGAAGAGAGGGAGATGGGAAGGGTTCAGGGCCTGGCGTGACCAAAAGCTGGGCTGATCCGACCTATGGGCGTGAAGGTGGTTCTTGAAGATCTCCCCGGAATAGGGCGAAACGAGATCCCAACGTCAAAGGCCGGCTGGAAATGAGGTTCCGCGGCAACGAGCGAGAAGAATGAAGAGAATTGACAACCCAGTTGAGGCTTGAGGCGAGAGTAGAAGGTCCTGAGAGAGAAGGAAAGGCCAAACGACGAGGTTGAGAGGATGGTGGGAGGATGAAGGAGGCGGAGATGGTTGTTGGGGGTGGTGAGTGGAAAGGTGAAGGGAAGGGTAAAGTGGTAAGCTAGGACAAGAGTTTGTGTCTCACGGGGGGTGGAACTTGAGGCCCAAGATGATGATGAGCAACCAGCGTGAATAAACACTGGGCTAACTCGTGTGCGTGTAGAATGGCGCACTCCACCACGCAAGATACAGGTGGGAATTGATGCAGAATGAATGAAAGAATGAATGCGTGTATGAATAAACTACAATAGAATGCTAACAAATTGTGAAATTGTTTCGTGGAAGACAGCTTCATCCCCTGCTGTCTGAAAGCGTCCTTCAGGCACCCGTAAACTCGACTCTCTTTCAAGGAATTTCAATTCTGTGGAATTCGCTAGCACGAGATTCAGACAAGATCAGTCATGACCGCAACAGCGCCAAAAGGGCATCATTTTGCATTCATCGACTCCTCATATTTCAAGTAAGCGAGCGGCCAAGTTGGAAGGTCGGGCTTCTTTTGTTGTTCTCTTTTCCTTCGAAGCTTTGCATCTCTTTTTTCTGCTGCTGCTGCTCCTGCTCCTGCCAGCACTCGAGTTGCATGGGAGCCTCGTAAAATGCAGCAATGCCCACCTCCACTCCTTGCGGCCTGATTGCCGTTGTCACATTTGGCTGGTCCCGAATTCCCAGTGGGATGACTATGCAAGTAATACATGAAAGGGTTCCTCCCTCAGTTTATCCTTCAAACTTCGGGAACAGCGAATTGCACGATACACCGGCACGGAGCTATGGAGGCGGATTCACCAAACTTACTAACGATGACAGAATACACCCCTCTTTCCAGCCCTGCTCCTCCATCCTATGACCAGGAATTCCCACTGGCACCGCTTCACCTTCAAAACAAACATCATCGTCAAGGAGACCGGCCTATGTAGGTTCAAGTCATGGGAGCCAGCCTGATTAGTGTGTGCCTTGAGCCGCCGTCCACCCTAGCCTAACTGGAGCATGCTTCGACCCTGCCGCCGGCGACCTTCTCTCTCTTCCGCTTGCCTCCTAGATGCTCCCTTCGACCTCAAACGTTGCCGTCATTGCTGCCGAGCCATGCTCAACATCGTGTCAGACAAAGTAGAATGCCTCGCTTTCTGTTTACTCCCTTCTCGAATTGCTCCTTCGTTTCCAATTCCACTTGTGCTTTGGGGGTCACACTTTGGCCATGTGGGTTCACCATGATTCGTTTTGGCCTGTTCCCGACCTTCCAGCTCCCACAACTGGTGGAATTAGTAAACCAAAACTGTAAGCAAGTCGCCGGAAGTAGCGAAAACGGCAAAGCTTAAACAGCATGCGGTGGCAGACGAGAGCTCGCCTTCGACAGGAACACGCCAGCTTCTTTCCGGAATGCCTAACCACCATCCATCCATACTTCACTCCAGAACCTCTCCACGTCCAGGAAGCACCTCCGTCTCCAAGAGCTCTCAAAACACCAAGCCAGATAATTGCCTGACAGGTATCTTTGGCGTGATGAGTTCTGCGCCTGCATGGAAACAACTCCACTGAGCTTAATTTCGGACAGCTTCATAATATCTCTTGCACCCACACTCCGGAAGCTGAACCAACAGCAATTGCTTTTGCAACTTCTCTCGTCGCGGAGATATGCCAGCAGTTCGGATGCGATGCATTGTTAATGAACAAGTACTAACTGTTTAATTGATCTGTACAAGTAAGGCATACCATATTTCGTACAGCATGTCAATTCATTTACAGCTATCGATTCAATGCAGTAGTTGGGCTACTCTATTTACTTGTATCTACTCCGCTCACCAACCTTTGATTGTGGTTAGAGCTTGAATCGAACCATCTGTTTACTGCTGCCCACACTGTAAACGTTCGAATTACGACAAACCGCAATCGAAATCGCAAACGCTCATACCAACCGAAACTCCAGGAAAATCCAGGTAGGAGTTACTATATATTAGAATTGCTTCAATATCGTTATAAATAAGAGAGTCTCTTCTAAGTTGTTAGTGACATATCTGAGCTCATGAGGGAAAGAGGTGTACAATTACTAAGTGAGGTATGGGCTATAACTTCCCTTTTGGTACGCAGGTCCAACCATATTACGGCCCTCGGTTTGCCTGATGAATGGATAAGCACTCATAGCATGAGCTTACTACCTCTCCATGACCTTTTATGTGCTGCGCATCAAAATCGGCTCGATGGGCAAACTGATTGATGGGGTGAAGCTATGTATGTACATTGTATGGTGGTTAATTCGTGCGTGGAGTATCCCAGTATGGAGAACCGCTGATACTTTCCGCTGATATCAAGTAGCGGTACTGCAGATGCCCATCACCACATAATCAGCACTTTGTTCAACACAGCTGGTACCTTGAAGGTGTCGAGTAATCGTCCAACTCATAACAAATTCCAAATCGCAGAGCAGATTGGATGGGGACATGAGCAAGGATAACAACCCAATACACCTCTTACACAACCACTCTAGAATTCAAGTTGCTGCTATCATATGGTAAAAGGTGTGTGGGATATATGAAGCTACCAGGTGACAGCTACGTACCGTTGGCCCACTTCACAAGGCCCCGGGCACCGGAGGTTTACAAAAGTCGTATCGATCGATCACTGTTAATCTCCCGTCCAAGATCCCACCATCCAAAGACAAGAATCCCCAGCTTCAGGTGCTCGCTTTCCATACTCAACCAGTCTGAAACCTTTGATCAAAATTGGTTGTCATGTGCTGCTGGATCTGATATTGCGGATCGTTTCCTGTTTTTGAGCATTTGAACGGATTACACAAACGCAAAGGCCGAATGCTCCCATCTCAGATGGTGTTTGCTCGGATTCGGTTGTGTTGTACAGGTGCAGGGAAACAACTTCCTTTCTTCTTCATGTCGACCGAAAAAGTGCAGTTGTTGTTGGGAGAGCTGAAGCTGTCAAAGGCCGATCGAGGTTGATCCCAGCACAGTGGCCAAGCAGACGTCAAACCTCCGCCATAAAATTAGCAAACAGCGAACAAAGGAAGTTGCCGCCTCCTTGGAGTTTGATGATCTCAGGTACGGTGATGCGTGGCGTTTCAGTTCGTCTCCGTTGCGAGTGGCTTGGGAGATAGCCGCCTCCTCAGCCTTATTGGAGACAAGTGAGTGAGCGACTCAACGGTGGTCAGCTTTCCCTTGCGGGCGAGAGGGATGCAACTCAAAGGTCGTCATACATGACCGTTCCATCGCTTCCTGTTGTTTGGGATGACCGCCGAAGCGCAGCGCATCTCGGCATCCATCCAATATTTCTGGAAAACAGTCAGTCTCATCCTTTTTTTTTTGAGTCGAAAGGTGAATCAAAGCTTCAAAGGCAAATGCAAGCAATTGAGATGAATCGAGGCCCAGTCCGCACAGCTGCAGTTGCGCTCGACCTTTCGCTGCTGCCATGTGAGGCCTCGAGCGTTCGAGATGAGTTGATCCCGAGTGTGGTTCCTGGATTGAGTTAGCGGAACCATGCGGCTTTCCAAACTAGGAAACGAGGACTGCCCATGTCGGAAAGTGCGGATAACAATCTCGGGGTCGATGCAGGGTGGTCTCTGATGCCATAATTGGAAATCGGTCAAGACTTTGCTGTTTCCTAAACGAGAGGTTCGGCTTGCCGATGCAAGTTTGCAACGTTCGGAGCGTTTGTGGAGACGGGGAAAAGCGACGCACACGTTTATTTCTACCGTCGGTCCGCCCTGCCTTAAGAGCCAGTGTGTGAAGTATCTGTACGGCTAAAAGAATGGTTGCTGTGAAGCCGTTGTGGAGCTGCTGGTGGAGAATTGGTGTGGGTGCGCTGCCGGGTGCCTTTGTGACGGATTTAAAGCCGTCTTGGGTCCGGATACAAGCGTTTATACACGCAGGTACTTATTTACAATTGCCAGGAATATGATATCCAGGCACAGGCGGAAGTCTGCATCCGCCAGCGACAAGTACCGGTACCTTCAAGGAGCTGTCAGTTGTGGAGTATCAATGTACGCAATACGAGGACGCCCACCTGTCGAACTCCCGTCAGGCCACTGGCCGTAGAAACAATACGACAATGTTGTACCCGAAGGCATATCAAGACCCGTACGTTCCCGAACACTATAATTCCAAGGAAAATGTTAGAGATATCGGTCCACCATGGCGTAGTTGCATCATATGAAGCCGAACATGTCCTCTCGACCTTCCATGGCCGGTGCTTTGAACCATGTGGGAAGATAAACGATCTTATCTAGCTCGATCTTCATTTTCCAGATTGACCGTTGGCACGCTTATCCCGAACAGAACAATTCAACAACTTTGGCAACCGGCGCCGCCTCCCAAATGCTCAACAGTTGATCTCCGTATTGCTTGCGCTTCATGTCATCATTCTTCGTCGTTCTTTCTTCACCCTTTCTCTGGCTGCTGAAAAGGAGCCCATAGCCTTCCTCCCTTCCCCGAATTGATTACAACTGCCACCACAACATCGCCACACGAGGCCAGCACATTCACACGACCGCAAACCATGAGTTTCAACTTCAACTGGGAGCCGCTCCTCTACAATGACGGCTCGGCAAGCCCAAACGAGTTTTATGAAAAAGCGAAAGAGCTGCTCACGACGGCTCTCAACAAACCGTCAAAGCCGCCGATAATCGTTGATGATATTGTGGTTAGCGATTTGAATCTGGGGATGGAGGCGCCGAGGCTGGAGGTGTTGGAAATTGGGGATATCGCCAGCGATAGGTTTCGAGGAGTGTTTAAAATGAGCTATAATGGCGATGCTTGCATAAAGCTGAGTACCAAGGTTCAGGTATGATGTCGCCTTCCATTGGGGTACAAGGAACGTCTTATGCTAACGCCGCTGCAGGTCAATCCGTTGCATACTTATCTCTCCACTACCCCCGATTTCATATCACCGACTCCGCTCGCCGCTAGCTCGCCGCTCACGATCCCAATCCAGATTACCCTTTCGGAATTCAAGCTAGATGGTTTCGTTATCCTCGTCTTTTCGAAATCCAAAGGCATCACCATTGTCTTCCGAAATGATCCCCTCGAATCGTTAAAGGTCACATCCACCTTCGACTCAATACCCTACATCAAAGAATATCTACAGAAAGAAATCGAGAGACAGGTCCGAGACCTCTTCCAAGAGGAACTCCCTGTTGCAATCCACAAGCTCTCCCTCCGCCTATGGAACCCCGACTATGTCGCCCGCGAGCGCGAACTTCGAGCAAACGCATCCCGCTCCTCGAGCCCTACATCCCACGACGTGAGGGACTGCTTCACCGAGAGACGAGACTCATTTGAGGAGAAGGAAGCAGAAGATGATGATGAGGAGAGAGGTCGGATATCCCAAAAGAACGTTGCCCGGTTGGCATACCTACGATGCTCACAAAACACCCTCAACCCATTCACACCTTCAATACCAAGCGTCCTCTATCGGGCCTGTATCGGTGGAGCTTACGATGCCTTTGCTCCCGATCAAGCCATAACTACGAATGAGACGGGAGAAGAGATTCCTGTCCCAGCTACCCCTTCTTATACCGCCGGTTTATCTGTCCGACCCACAACCGTAGTTCCCGGCAACAAGAAGAAGAAGAAGCGGAGAATCATCAACCTCCGTGGCACACTTTCTAAACTCGACACATCGACCGAAGGAACCCAGAGTTCCGCCTCTAGTTCACGGAGTGAACTCGAGTCACCAGTGATGACGGAATCCAGCAGAAATGCCAGTCCGGCATACACTACAACAAGCCCGATCTTTGCACCATCTCCAGTCCCAGTCAATCCGCCAGTCTCAACGCCTCAAAATATCAATCTCAAAGAAAGCTACTTTGAGGAAACGATACGAAACCGGATCCTGGAGAAAGCGTTGCTAGCAAAGCTAGCCAACGAGGTTGCAAAGCAGGCGAGGGGAGAATCGAGTGGGGAAGGGGGGCGGAGATGGAGCTTGGAGGATTTGGACGGACTGGTGGACCTGCCACAATACAAGGCTTAGTTGTGTTTGCTTATCTGGTTGATGGTTCTTTTAGCCAGCTTGTGGTTTTGATTCTTCTTCGTGTTGAGCGGAGCGTGGTAGTTTTTTTTCATATTTGGATGCATGGTTACAGGGTGATCTATCATAAGAGTGATTGGGCTGGGCTCGGAGTTTTTCCATTTCGGTTGTCATTTTTTTCTGTTCTTTTATGGCGTTCCTGCATTGGTCAGTTTATGGGTTGTTTGATAGGCATGATACTGTTGTTACATAGTATCCTGGGCAAGATTGCATTGGGTATCATTCATAGCTCATGTTGAATTTGTAATTCAATGGTTCCACACCGTATCTTACACTTGGGACCCAGAGAAAAAAGTTTCCCTAGAGTTGTACCTGAATCCTTTACTGTGCCATATGTGCCGTACTAGAACCGCGCGCATACCATCAGCTCGGATGATAACTCGGCTGCATTTAAAGATTTTGTGCCTGGATGTGGGACGGGTCATTTATATCGGATCGGGGTGAAAATAAGCATACAGATCTCCATGCAAGATTGTGGTTCGAGTATGGCACAGACCTTACAAATTTCAAGAGCACGGGCGAGGCATTCAACAATGCTCCGTATGCTTGTGTGCGGAGACGAATTGTGCATTGTGTATTTTTGCCTCGACCGGAGGAAATCGCTCCTGACGCCTGTTGTGCCGTCGAAGCAGAGTCTCCGAACAGTACTTGGTACTCCTGAGAAACAAGATATTGTTCTCTTCTTCTCATGAGCCGTATACACAGTATTCGTAGGCTAGCTCTCCATAAAGCCATCGGCACAACTGAGATCGAGAAAATCGCATTAAACTACTATTAAAACAGCTATCCGCTACGTGATGGAACAAGACAAGCCCGCATAAACCGAAACTATCCCCCCTCATCACCAGCCATGCCAGAAAAAGAAACACCGAACTAAATAGAAGTAGCAGCCCAATAAAAGAAGATGAAAAAGTCGACGCCAAAACCATGCAGAAGACAGCAATAAACCATACTAAACAACAACAAGCCAGTGGCCCATTATGAATCAAAAATACAAGAACACACACCAAGAAGTAACCACATTACCACTCGTTCTTTCCGTCAGTCATTACTTTTTAATCATCCCCACGATACCTTGTGCCACAAGCCCTCCAATACCTCTGCCCATGACAGCCTTGTGCTTACCGGCAATCAGTCCGACTCTGATGATAACCTCGGCTCCCGTCACTACCAAACTGATGCAAATCAGGACGATAATGATCCAGGTGATCCACGACATGTTACTATCCGCAATAGAGTCTGCCAGGAGCTGGGCTAGGTCGAGGAAGACACGGCATCTGTCGTTTAGGACAAGGATACGATGCTCGATTTCGAGGTAGTCTCGGACGGCACGGTAGAGGGGATAGAGAGTTGGCTCAGCTAAAAAAAAAGGCTGGTTAGCATTCGATGTAAGGCATTATGAGAATTAAACTTACAATCCCAGAAGAATTCGGGCACATCCAAGACGTTACTGTTCAAATTGACATCGACCCTCAATCGGAACAGCCTGCCAGACAACTTGTTTACATCCTCTCTCTTCATTCCCAGATTACCCGTCAGTGCGAGACGTTTCGGGATATGATGCGCTTGGGTCATTGTCTTTGCCATTCGTTCCTCGAAGCGACACAGTTTTGTGCTCTGCGCAATTGCGTGCGAAATTGCTAGCTTGACCATCATATCACCGGATCTAAGGGTGATCATGTCATTGAAGATGCGCGGGAAGGTGACGCTGTTGGAGTATTCGAAATGGAAGTCTTCGGTTTCAAAGTCTTGCTCCTTGAGTGGGTCGCGGATGAGGGTTGGGCTCGTAGAGTTGGAGGCAAAGGTGATATCGGCAAGGACGTCCTGTAGGGATATTAGTATATTGTCCAATGAGATGAGTGTAGAAGGGAATAAAGACCTTTTCTTGTCGCTCGGTGAAGTTCCAAAACACAACTACACCGTAGGAGAAGATAAACATCTCTGCGAAACTCTTCATATGCTCCACCAGCTCGTCATTCCTATCCTTGCTCCTACTTCTCGGAGCCTCCTCTCCCTCGACAGGCTCTCCGTTTTGTTCTGCCGAATTACCCTCCATCCCATTCTCAAAGTTGCCGTTCTCATTCGCCGGCTCCGGATAAGCTGCAGCTGGAGCCTCCTCCTCCTCATTCTCATATGGGTAGTAATCGGCGTAATCTGCCCGCTCACTCTCCTCCAAATGCACATCCACAACCGGCTTTCCTCCAGGACTCTTCAGCACTGGACTGCTCCTCACACGGTACCCCTTTGTTCCTCCCATCAGTGGTAGATGATATGCGCAGTAAAGACACTCATCATACAACTTTGTTCGGGCGAGATGTTGCGTCTTTAGGAATTCGGAGCATTGAGACAGGCGGTAGCCTTCGGCGGTACAATATGCGGTTACTCGAGAGACGTGATCCTCACGATGGATCTTGGGAAGGCGCTCGGCGAAGGTCTTTTGTGGTTGTGATCCGGGAGTCTCGGATTGGTCGCGGAGCTCGCTGTCTTGTGGTGGACGGTCTTCGGAGTCGGGATCGTAGCGCCAGTGGGAGACTTGTTCCGCTTCCGGCTGTATTTGATGTTAGACATGTGGCTCAACTACGAAAAAGCAACTAAATGCGACGAGAACATACCAAGAGTACGAGTTTCTCACTAAGTTTCGTACTTCTGGTGCGAATTGTTGTCTTTCCACGGGGATCGGCAGCGCGGGCGGCGCCCGGTGGAGGATGAGATGGCATTCGCCTGTTTGCCGGAATTCTGGCTTCGGCGGAGGACATTTCGTTCCTACCGGCGAGAACATTGTCGACACTGATGAAGCGCAAGCCTGGGGGTCTTCGTGAGACGTTTTGTGGATCGCGAGAGTCCGACACCTGAATCCCGTTAATTCCGCCTTCTGGTCGATGTGCAGCTGGTAGGACGAACAAGACCTGTTGGCCTACGAATTGGCCCTGGTTTCGACATGCTTTGCGAGTTTGTTGTGACGGAGTTTTGGTGGTGAAAAACGAATGGGAAGAAAATGGGCAAAGAGCAAGGAGTTGGGCTTGCCGAGTTGTAAACTGCAGGAGGAATGATGTAGCCCATCAACAAGCGTTCGCAGCCAAGAGTCTGTTAAACATTAAAGGCCAAAACATAAACACTCGATAAACTCCTTGGGCATCTTCACTCAAACCACACGACGGGTCGTCCTGGTCCCCACTACGGAAGAAGTAACGAAACGGAACCCATCCCGCCGCCAACAAACCCTTCAGCCCCGAAAAGCGTCTCCCTTTCTCACTAGTCTGACAATTCCATTCCCGCAATGTCCGCTGCTCCAACTACGACCGCTACCGCCTCGACGGACCCTTCGAAGATCCTCAACAAGCCCCTCCCATTATCGGCAGCGCAGGAACAACAAGTGCGGAATACATACTACGCCAATGTGCGCAGCTACTGTGCAAAAGAAATCAAGGGTGGGGATCTACCGGGTGGAATTGAGGAGGATGGAAGGCTAATATGGTGGATTACAGAGTTTGCGGATTGTGCTCGTGGAAAGACCTTAACGTCTACCTTCTGGTGCAGAGAACAGAACAATGCGATGAACCGGTGTATGGTATCACACGCGACGCCGGAGGAGTTCGATAAAGCGAGGGAGCAGTGGTTTCAGGAGCAGTTGGCAAAGAGGGCAGAGTATGAGGCACAGCAAAAGGCATCAAAATCGTAGGGTTCGGGTTCCGGGTTGAAGGAAATCGAAGGTACGGGAGAGTTCTGATGCAACTTGATGCGTATAATAATTGTACATTACGACCTCTATTGTGTAAATAGACTGGGCAGTTCAAACTGTAATATTCCCTTGCTCTTGTAGATACATTACTGATATCTGAGCTGGACCAGCTAACTACTTACGTACGGGCTAAATGTAAACTCGAACTCCAACGATAGATCCCCTCAGACATGATATACTTCCCCAGCCACCGAGCCATGAGAAACGAGGTATCAAGCGAGAAATGGGAGGGCCATCCAATCTGCTCTACAACACACATCCGGAAGATTGGCAGCACTCTCAGGCATCTCCCATCTCGGTGTCTTCCTCGCTGGGGGAGCTTCTCTTCTTGTCGGCCGAATCAACTTCCATCTTGGTATCAGAGGCCTCCGTTTCCCCTTCACCTTCCTCTTCATCGTCGTCCGACAACAGATACTCCTCATCAAGGTTCCAGCCAATTCCAGTAAGACAGTACTCCTCTGGCGGTAGTCGTATTCCGTATGCTCGTGAGGGAACAGGTAAGGCAACGGCGTTGATTTGGTCTGCGACGGTCTTGAGCCATTCGGGCGATTCTTTGGGCTTGAACTGGCGAGTTGGACGGGCTGCCTGTGAGACACGTAAATCCTCTTTGGTGACGGAGAATGCTTGTTGGTTTTGAGCTCCGCTGGAACCGGTTCTCTGATCGGCGATGAGAGCGGCATCTTGTAATGTCGTAGAAAGGTATCCTGACCCGTTAGCATAAAGAGTGCAAGACTGGTGGACTACACACGATATGACCAGTCTAGCAGCATCTGTGGCACCCGCTCGTCATATGATGACACGCCCATTTCCTGTAGCAACAGGTGTATGTATCGAACCCCAATGGGTCTCTGTGAGGATCCATCATCTACCGTTGGTTCGGCATTCGCGACTTGGGTGGTGGTATCGACGGGTTGGGCGGCTGTTCCGTTCGTTGTTGGGGCGGCGTCGGTGCTCATACCGAAAGAATGATGGAGAGCTTGAGAGTTTTGATTTGAATTGACAGGCGGTTTCGGAGATGCAGTTGTAGTTGTTATGGGCTGGCGAGCACCTGCGCACAGCTCGTTAGACAGACAGTCGCTTAAACAACATAATTGGAGCTTATCCCTCTCACTTTCACTTACTCTACAGCATTCCGGACTGACTTTTTGAACCGGAGGAGATAGGAACGACGTTACTTGAATTCGTTGATGACGGTAAGCCGACGTTTGTTGCTGTGTTTTGTGGTGTTGTTATTGAACCGTTCCGCCCTGTCTCTGTTGATGCGTTGGATCAGTTACAGGGGTCCGTGCTCTCCCAGCCAAACAACGTTATCCAAGAGACAGATAAACCTGCAGCTAAACAACGAGATGCGGTCGCTGGAGCGAAACAGAGTTCCCGACAGTTTGGTAGGGCTGATTGTGGGGCAAAATTAGATGGAGGGGCAACAAAAACAAGTGACTCAAGGAATCATCACTACGAAAGCGAAAGTCGCCTGGTTCCGTTTTTTTTTCTTAAAATCTCCCCACTCTCCTCACCTCGTTTCTCTCCTCAATACTCTGGCCCTCGCTCACCAAAATGTCACCAATACCATTCATACCCACGTTCGCGTCACCACTGGCAATTGAGACGAAGGATATTGCCGTAATCGGATACTTCGCCGTCACCGTTACAGACGACACCGTCAAGGATACCACAGCTTCGATTGCGACGTACGGAAACGACTATGGAGTCTATGTCGATGTCACCGCCGTCTCGGACGTGAGCTCAATTGAGACCCTATTGAACGAGGGTGCCAGAGTCGCCTTTGTCACAGTCGATCAGTTGGCTCAGCTCAAGGACACGATTGATGCCGACAGATTCGCCGTTGTCGGTTCAGAGGGAGCTCAGCTGCCTTGCGCCAAAGTAGC
The DNA here is from genome assembly GCA_003788565.2 of Ascobolus immersus RN42. Taxonomy (NCBI): domain Eukaryota; kingdom Fungi; phylum Ascomycota; class Pezizomycetes; order Pezizales; family Ascobolaceae; genus Ascobolus; species Ascobolus immersus. Next base: position 439,673 of record ML119663.1, on the reverse strand, counting down.
AAACTCAAAAGACATTCGCACGCTCGGAAAGGTTCTCAACGACCCATTCCACACCTACATCCAACTTCCAGAGAACCCAACACAGGAGGATATTGTCAATGTCATGAAGTTACAGGGAACCGCGCTTGTTCCGGCCCAGTTCTTGACCAAGGACCCAAAGGACGAGTCGAAGATTTCTATTGGAAAGTTGATTGCGGAGGGAATTGTGACCGACAGAACGGATGGACTGTACACGACATTGGTTGTTGATGAGGCTGGTGTTGCTCTTGGACTTGTTTACTCGTCAAAAGAGAGCATCATCGAGACTGTCCGCAGTGGAACCGGCGTGTACCAGTCACGGAAGCGTGGTCTTTGGTACAAGGGTGCCACCTCTGGAGATACCCAGGAGCTTGTTAGAATTGATACCGATTGTGATGGAGATTGCCTCAGATACGTCGTGAGACAGAAGGGCAATGGTTAGCCAGAGTTACTCTCAAAACTACCTCTATTCTAACACCTCTAGGATTCTGCCACCTCAAGACTTCCAGCTGCTTCGGCCCATACGACGGACTCCGCGCTCTCGAAAAGACCCTGCTCGCCCGCAAGATTTCGTCACCACCCGGATCCTACACCAGCCGTCTCTTCAACGATGAAAAGTTGCTCCGCGCCAAGATCCAGGAGGAAGCCGAAGAACTTTGCACTGCTACAACCAAGGAGGAGATTGCTTTCGAGGCTGCCGATGTCATCTACTTTACCCTTACTCGTTGCATTGCTGCCGGCGTCAGCTTGTCGGATGTTGAGAAGAACCTCGACAAGAAGGCTAGAAAGGTGAAGCGGAGAAAGGGAGATGCCAAGGGCAAGTTCGCGGCAAAGGAGGGAATCAAGGTTGAGGAGGAGAAGAAGGAGACTGCCCCAGCTGCTCCAAAGGTCGAGGAGGAGGAGGGACGCATCACGATGAAGCGCTTCAACGCCGCCGAGGCTACACCCGCCGAGTTGGATGAGGTTTTGAGACGACCGGCACAGAAGAACAAGGATATCAACGGTATCGTTGTTCCAATTGTCGAGGCCGTCAAGACTCGGGGAGATGCTGCTCTTCTCGAGTACGCCGCCAAATTCGACCGTGCCACCCTTACATCTCCCGTCCTCAACGCTCCATTCGCTCCAGAGCTTATGCAGATTGATGATGAGACCAAGGAGGCCATCGACATTTCATTCGAGAACATTCGCAAGTTCCACGCTGCCCAGGGTGACAACGAGCGTCTACAGGTCGAGACTATGCCAGGTGTCATCTGCTCCCGCTTCGTCCGTCCAATTGAGCGTGTCGGTCTTTACGTCCCTGGTGGAACTGCTGTTCTCCCATCCACAACCATGATGTTGGGTGTTCCAGCTCTTGTTGCCGGCTGCAAAACTATCGTTATTGCCTCTCCTCCTCGCTCTGATGGCTCCATCTCTCCAGAAATTGTCTATATTGCTCACCGTGTTGGTGCTACCGCTATCCTCCTCGCTGGTGGTGCTCAAGCCGTTGCTGCCCTCGCCTATGGTACCGAGTCCTGCCCCAAGGTTGACAAGATCCTCGGCCCAGGTAACCAGTTTGTCACTGCCGCAAAGATGTTGGTGAGCAACGACACTGGTGCTGGTGTCTCGATCGATATGCCAGCTGGTCCATCAGAGGTTCTCGTCATTGCCGACAAGTCGGCCAACCCAGCCTTTGTTGCCTCGGATCTCCTCTCCCAGGCTGAGCACGGTGTCGACTCCCAGGTTATCCTCATTACTGTTGGTCTCGATGAGTCACAGATCCAGGCCATTGAGGACCAGGTGCACGAGCAGGCTATGGCTCTCCCAAGAGTCAAGATTGTCCGTGGATCCATTGCCCACTCTGTCACCCTCCAGACCAAGGATATCAAGGAGGCTATGAGGCTCAGCAACATTTATGCTCCAGAGCACTTGATCCTTCACGTCGAGGACGCCGAGAAGGTTGAGGACCTTGTCGAAAATGCTGGTTCCGTCTTCGTCGGACAGTGGACTCCCGAGTCGGTTGGTGATTACTCTGCCGGTGTCAATCACTCTCTTCGTAAGCTTCCCCCAACTTTCCTATCCGAAACTCTTACTAACTGCGTAAAACAGCAACATACGGTTACGCCAAGCAATACTCTGGTGTCAACCTCGCGTCCTTCCAGAAGCACATCACCTCCTCGAACCTCTCTGCCGAGGGAATCAGGAATGTCGGAAAGGCCGTCATGAGGTTGGCCAAGGTCGAGGAGCTGGAGGCCCACAGACGTGCTGTGGAGATTAGATTGGAGTATCTGGACAAGACTGCCTAAGTGATTTCAAATGTCTTTACGGGTTAATTGTGCAGTGTATGAATAGTATGAATCAGTCGTTATGAGGTTTATGGTATGTTTCTTTGGAGATTAGGGTTCTTTGTCGGTTTTTTTCGCTTGAAAAGTTGTAATGGAGTTGGGAATGAATATACGCTTTTGAACGTATTATGGTCCCTTCTGTCTCGTGCGTTTGTGTTGTTGCTGTGATTGCGTTATCGTGCGATGCTCTCGGCTTTCCGTTCGTTTCCTGTGTCTTCAGGTGGGGTTTCCGCCAGGCATCTAGAAACTCAGTGTCGGTTATGGACCTCCATGGCAGTCGACCAACCCACCTCGACGGAGATAAGAACCATTCTGGCGAAAACATTTCCTACGATTAATACTAAAACCCGAACTTCTTACAAGTAACAAACACCCAGTACACCCATCCCCAGAGCTAATCGCCATGCCTCCAGAACGTGCATCTGATATCGCCTCCTCGCCAACGATCACAGTTTGCCTCGTCAAGCCACCTATCGCCGGCGAGAGAGCTTCACCTGAACCAGCAACGAAGAAGCGAAAATTGAACGAAGCCAAAGTCATCGCGAGCTACAATCTCCATGTCTCGGCCTTGACAAAATACTCGGAATACTTCAAAGGCTTAATGTCCTTTGAGGGCATAGAAGTCACCGAAAATCGAATCTACTTTGAGCTACCAGAATTGGACTGTCCCTTCAGGTCATCAGGGGACCTAATGCTGGATGGTTCGGTATACTCCATCATCGCACTTAAGTGCTGGGTGGACTGGATCTACTCGGGATCGTACAAAGCCGAAGACTATGCCCTCTCTCTCCTGAGTGGCTCCGACTTGTCACGGTCCAACCCCGAGCTATTCGACAAAGTCTTCCTGGTCAACGCCGCCGTCTACGTTCTTGCAGAACGGCTGCTTTCGGAGGATTTGAAACAGTATGTCGTGGAAACGACGTACAATACATTTAATACCATGGCCCTAGTCGCCGGTGGTGCTGAAGACATGTCAAAACGGGAACTTTGGGAGGTCGAACCGTCATGGCTTACTTGCAGCGGCATGGATGTGAGCAGAATTGGGGCGCCGGGTGCAGTGCTTTGGTTGAATGGGTTTAAATGGATACTTGATGGAACTGTCGATGAGGCAGTTGCTGTTAGCACCGCTAATCGGTTGGCAATGAGCACTGGGGTCCCGGAGGAAAAAGCAAAAGAGGAGAATGAGAAGGAAGATGAGGAGAAGGATGTCGACTTCCAGGAGAGCCAGGTCGATGACGACTTCCAGGATGGCCAGGTCGAGGATGATGATGACTGGGAGGAGCGTGACAGGCGGATAGAAGAAGAAATCCGTCGTGAAAGAGACATGCGGATTCGTTTACTGGGAAAAGAACCCATGAGAAGGTTGATTACGGCCTTTGTTGCCTGTCTATGGGAGACGGGAAGTACTGCATGGCCTGAGTACACCGTTGAGAGCAAGTTGGTGAAAGACCGGCGGGAGTTGTGGGAGCAGTGTCCAGAGCTTCAAACTATGGTAGAAGGGTACTATACCTTGAAGGTATTTGATGGAGGCCCCTCCCTTCTTGGGTTTTACCGAGAGTTTAGTTTGGAGCGGGTTTATGAACGTCATATTTAAGTAAGTACTTAGGAAGTATGTAGAGATTTGAGCAGCTGAACGTTGTTTATAATTCTTCTTTCACCCTAACCGGAAGTTGACATGGGCATAATTGCTACAACTGGCCGCTTATATATAAATTAAGCTGCGAAAGCTGCCACATACGGCCATAGATTGAAGACTGCACGGGATCCCGTCCGCTCTCCCCTAGTCAAGCTTCTGATCGCCAAGTCAGTACTGCAGTGGGTGACCATGCGGGAATCCTTGGTGCTGTATGTCTTTTTGGTCAATTCATGGGCTACAACTTTGCTACTTAAGTAGTAATCATAGAATAAGATTACGGTAAGAATATCGTGAGATGGAATGGGGTACGGCTTGTGCCTCATCAAGTAAAAACTGAGTCTGCCGTCCTGGCTGATTTTGCCCGTTACACATACTATTCATTATATTGTTACTCGGATCATATCATGGTAGAATTCAATGAATGTCACATACGGCCATAGATTGAAGAGTATACGGGATCCCGTCCGCTCTCCCATAGTCAAGCTTCTAATCGCCAAGTCAGTACTGAAGTGGGTGACCATGCGGGAATCCTTGGTGCTGTATGTGCGTTTCTTTTACTTCATTTTATGTCGGAGGAGTTGATTTCATATCAAATCTAGGTGCGTGATTGCCGATCACCTCGATATGGCCGTCTGAGGTGAAGCTTCGTCCTATGTAATAATGTCAAGGCTTGTGGTCCTTAATTTTGAGTGTTAACCATGCACATCAATTCGATACATAAACCACAGGGCCTTCTAAGCTTATCAGCAAAGCCAATTAACTCATACGGATTCTTTCCCTCGCCAAACCAAGCCAACTAACACAGCCTGTTGTTCTCAATGTTTTCTGTTGATGTAGAGGGAAGAATCAACGATTGCTCATTCAAATCTATCTACTGGGGATATGAATGTGTACGGATTATTCCCGATTATTAGACTGATGGTGAAAGGTTAGTTTCAGATGATTGAGTCTTGAAGATAAGAAATCATGAGAGTGGGAGGGGAGAAGGGGTGCTAAGGATGTCGCCAAGAAACTATGTGATCCCTTCAATACGATCTCAAGACACCTTCATCACAAAAGAAGTATTCAGTTCATCGCATGCAACGATATAAAGACAAGAGCAAGTTTGTAGATACTTACAAAGTACTTGCAACCGAAATATAGACATACATTACATTTCCTTCGAATCCACAATTGAACTGATGCAATAATATAGCATAAAAAGAAAACCAACCATTCAGATCCATTCTCCTTCCGTATTTACAAGAAAACGACCAACTGGCCCAAATAATAGAATAACGCATCACACTCTGTTGGCGCGAGGTTGTTGTAAGTCATAGCTGCCTGTCGTCCATATTGTGGAGCTGGGGCCATCTTGACCAGACAGGCATCCGAATTGTTTAGGACGACGCTCACCTGGCCCACCTGGAGCGGCGCCAGCTTCTTGCTGGTTGGGTTTTTGTACCTCTTTGAATCGAAGAGGGCACCCGAGCCAATGATTGCTGGCCTTGCCTTGTTCTGTAACAAGTCCAACATATGAGCTCGTTACTCGGGTAGGACACGTATGGTGCCTTCTGGGACGTCGAGGTACCGAATTGTCTTGTTGATCATGGTTGGTCCAGGATCGAGAAGGAAGGGTCCCTTGAGAGCTATTCCAGAAGTTAGCTTTCTATTCACATTCGGTAGTATAGTACTCGAGCTCTTACCTTGGGGCTCTCCAAAATCCTCCTCGGTGTTTTCGAACCCATGCCTGTTCTGGATCATCGCCAGATATGGCTCATTTCTGCCTTTCCTTACGTGGAAGAGGGCAGACGCCGTCTTGTCGCCTAAACTGGCTCCAACCATTATTTCCTTCATTAATGGTGGACCATTCCACGCGTTGTTGACGTTGTCTTCGATCACATCGGTCACAACGTCGGCGACAGGCATCCAGGTATCTCTGATGACATATACCGGAAACCCGGCAATGGTTTTGCCATGGAGTACCATCTCCACAATGGGAGTGTTTTCCCAATCGGTCGTGATTAAGAGCAGTGACGTTGTAATCTCGTCTAATAGGCCAGTTAGTATTGATCCAAACTGTCTGTAGACGGTTCTCTTACCAGGGTCCTCGACATCACAAATTCTCGAGAAGACAAAACACCCAGTTTGGAGCTTTTCTAGGTACTCCTTGTTGGGGGCAACGACATCGTCGATGACTTTTTGACGTTCTGCAAACGGAATGTTCAGTTCCAGGCCGTCATTGACCATTCTCCTGGAGAGCTTGTCGGATTCATCCAGGTTTTTCCCAGAGAGGTAGCTGCAATATCGCACCGCGTAAGGGTATTCGTTGCAATAGGTGTTTCCGATACCTAATTCACGGACCGTAAGGTGTTGTGGACAGAGGATGACGATTTTCCCATTCTCCCAAATATATTCCGAATGCAAGGCTTTTGCTTGTATGTATTCGTGATTATAGCGACGAAAATCAGCCATTCGTACTTGGATGTCCTCCTCGGACAGCTCAGGCTCAGGCTCCACGTTCGGGGTGGTGAGCACCATCTTTTCTCCAATCTATACTTTGTGTTAGCATATACACAACCATTGCCCTGCTTCTCAAGTAGGATAGGGCTTCAAAACAAGACGTACCTTTTGGACAAAAGAGTCGAGTTTGTTTGCAGCTTTTGCAGCAAACTTGGGGACGCAAATTTGGGCATTTTCGTCAGTTTCTTCATCGTAGAACGAAAATGTAAGGATGCCTAATGGCATTGACGGGAGAGTATGATGCAGGAAAATGAGAGGATGAATTGAATATTTGGCAATGGCAGAATAAGAAAGGAAATCGAAAGGATTTTGAAAGGAGTTGACCGATGTGAAGTTTTGGTTGATGAGGAAGGAATGGGAAGCGAGAGAAATTGCAGATTAAATAGTGTTGGGAACAGAACGTAACGGGAAGGCGCAGGGTAGCAGAGTGGCGAGGAATAAACGCCGAAAGTAGAAGGTTCCATTTCCAAGGAAGGCATAACCGTCCTTTCAGCTATGTAGCAAAAGCCTCACCTACCGTAAGTGGAAGGCTCCTACTTCCTGAACGAGGCGCCCCAAGGTTCTCAAGCGAAGGTACACCTCAGGCTTCAGCCCTGATCGTAAAAGGAGGGATCGGCCAGCAACTGTTGACTAATACTTTATCAAGACCTTGCGTCGGGTCTGATTCTTTCTACGTGAGAGTAATCGCCGCTTAAAATTACCACTTGGTGTAAAATCATGAGCTCGAGGTGTCACAACATTGTGTCCTGAGAGATCGCTTTCTCAAGATCTGGAATACGTGTTGGAAGCAATTCTCTTCAATCGTCATGCATTACAATGATACAATAAAAACTAAAGTTAAGTAGTAACGGATACGGAAATATACTTAAGTAAAGGACCCCATCCAGAATACCTTGTATAAAGCCGAGATTAGAGGTAATGGAAAGACAAAATACAAACTTACTGCAAATCAGCAATTTCCACCCTCTCGACCACACTCTTCTGCCTATCATCTCTGCTAACCCGGTAATAGCTGTCTGTAAAGTCTGATGGCCGCATATACCTTAAGAATTCCTCGTCGTGCGTAATGACAATCAACTGGAAGTTCTTTTGCTGTCTTCTCTGCTCGATGATATCCGCCAAGCTCTGAGCCAAAGATCGAATATTATCGGAATCGAGGTTAGTGGTAGGCTCGTCCAGTGCAATCAAACCGCAATTGGTGCCGAAGCACTCAGCAAGGGCAAGACGGATAATGATACTGGCAAGCACTCTCTGCCCTGCGGAACAACGACCTCTCATGTCCAATTCAGCATCTTGCTTGACCATGCAAACTCTGTAGTTGTAGGAACGATTGCCTTTCTGCGATTCAGAGTCGGAGCGGATCAGGATGGTGTCGACATCGGTACCACGGTAGGTTGCTTTCCATAACTCTTCGATAATCCTGTTGATTTCCTCCATCTTCAAGCTGTGGTACTTCATGACGGCCTTATCCAAAGCCGCGGCGTATTTAGTCAGGTCATCGATGGCAGCTTTTGTCGTCGTGACCTTGATCATACCAGAGCGATAATTATCCTTGGCGTCTTTATAATCCAATTCAAACTCTCGCATAAGATCCTCCAACTGAGTGTTACGGTCTGCAATTTTGCTCACAAGCTCTGCCCTCCGTTGAAGAAGGTTGGTGTATTCATTGTTCAAGCGCCTCTTCTGTTTCTCGTAATCATTCAACTTTGCTTCGATGTTCTGCGCTTCGAGCGTGCGGATCTCCGTGTTGAGGACATCCAACTTTGCCTGACTTTCTCGGCACTTTATATGCTGCAGAAGCGTATGCTCCATTGTCCGGACGTTTGCCTGTTCTTTGTGGATCCTTGTGATTTCCGTCGAAGTCTCGGTGTCTTCATCAATGAGCTTGCTCAGTTCCTGTTGCATTTCTCGTGATTCCCGTTGTAGTCGCTCAAGCTCTTGCGCCTTTCCGTTAACTCGGTACTTTGCGATGACATCTCCCGCATCCCGGAGCTGCGTCAGAGACCTCGAAAGGTCGTTGGTCGTCTCTTGATGCTTACTCTCCTTCTCCGTGCCTTTCTCCTCGACGTCTTGCAGCTTAGCCTCGGCCTTTGTCAAGTGTGGCGTCATGGACTTCAACTCGGCGTCAAGCTTTACCATCACATCTTTCTGCTCGGCTATCGTAGATCTATGCTCATCAACCTGGTTATTGAGTTGCTTTGCAATTTCCAGCCTGTGATCAACCTCCCTAAGGCTCGCTTTAGCATCTCGAGCGGCGTTATCGAGGAAAACGATGTCTTGACGCTGAGTATCCTTCTCAGTTGACAACTCCTGGATCTTATTTCGTAAGGCATCGGTTTCGGACCCAAGCTCGTGAATCTCCTTTTGCATCTCCTCAACAGTCTTCGAACCACCCATGTCATTAAGCTGCGATGATGATCTCGCAATGTTCTCCTCAAAATCGGCCTTTTCTTTCCTGTACTTGAGCAGATCTTGGATCGGCTTGCGAAGAGCCTCTGCTTCGTCCTTATCCGCACCTTTCTCGGCGGCCACTATAACTGCCTTTTGCCTCATTAGTACGAAAGAAGGTTTGGGTAAAAGTGGTCATACCTCTTCCAGATCATTCATAGCTCTGGATCTCTGACCTGCGAACTTCTGTGCATCTTTTTCGAGCTGCGGAATCTCCGTCTTCTCCAGCCTGATATAGTTGTCATATAAAGGCCTAACTTTCTTTAGGGATTCCAAGATATTCTCCACAGCTGCGATCTCGTTGGTGATGTCCCTTTTCGCAAGACGTTCAAGCATTGCCTGGGTCTGTTTCTTTTGTTAGTAGATGCCACACACGTCTCAGTGGAAGTAGACCTACTCTTTTCATGAATGCACCCCTCTCGGTCTCTTCTAGAGGGATTCGACAGAGCGCACATTCTCCCTTGTCCTCGGCGTATTTGATAGCCTTTTGAAGGTAGTCCTTCAAGAAAACCAGTGATCCGAGATTATTTTTCTCGTTCTCAAGGCGCTCCTCATAAAGACGAACATATTCCTCATACTCGTCCGGATTGGGGTCCTTAACGTGTTCAGGTTCAACTTCGTCTTCACAGACACGTTTGACACGTTCTCGTGCATCTGCTTTCATGTAAGTCACTGGCCAACTTGCAAAATGAAAGAGTAGTAGTACCGTCCCGCTCTCTCTTCTTTCGTTTGAGAGCGTCATTTGCAGCCGATGCCCGTCCCTCAATATTCGACACCTCCACATTTTTTGACTCTTTATCTCGATTGGCTTCGGATAGATCCTCTTCGCGACGCCTAAAAGGTCAGGTGGAGACTCGAAGCAGATAAGTCACTTGAAACTTACGAAAGGACTTTTCGCAATGAATTTTCCAAGGTTTCTGGCGTCCAGCCTGGGAGCGTCTTGTTGAATTTATCCTCATGAGTGAGCATCCTTCAAAATTAGTACGACAGAAGTGTAGAGCGAGCTGGAATACAAACAGGGTCTCAATTGCTTTATCGCGGCTCTCAACCTCCTTCTTCCAGATGCCAATCTTAGCACGAGCTTCGGATTGCTTCGTGCTTCGACCGAGCTCCTCTGTCGCCTTCCTGTACCTATCCTTGACATCATGAAGCTTGTTATTCAGTTCCCTAATCTTTCCGTCATAGTCAGATCGGTTGAATGCTTCACGAGCTTCCTTGAGGCGCTGGTTGCAATCGTCGAGCTTAGCCTGGGCCATTGCCTTCTGACCGCCATCCACGTTGACGTCTTCGAGTCTTCGCCGCAGCTCGACCATCTTCCTTTCTCTAGACGCAATATCCGCCCGAGCGTACTCTTTCTTTTGAAGCAGTGAATTTTGCTGAGCCAGGAGCTTATTTCGCTCTGTCTGCGCTTCCTCCCGCTCCGTACGGAGTTCTGCCTAGCAAAATTTAGATGTTTGGAACTCACTCGAAGAGAGCCACTTACCTTCAGAGTTTCTAGCTTCTCCTTTTGCTCTCTATGCTTTTCAGCCAGTTTGCTATAAAACTCTGTCACCATCTCATCATTCAAATCATCATCATATCCACGAATATTATGTCGACGGCTCAGATTCTTGACCAGCTTTTCCCGCTCTGCCAGATCATTCTCATACCGACTCTTATCAGACAGAGCTCTACCAACTTCCCTGTTCTTCTTGTCTTGACGTTCTCTACAAGACTTGACGTTTTGTCTCACTGTATTCTGTCGCGCCACTTTGGCAGTCACCATGACCTCCAGCTGCTTGACTCGCTCACCATAGTTGAGCCTCATTTGACGGAGTTGCTCGTCACTCTCGGCCACCTCATCCAGATCCTCCAACTGGGCCAACTCCTCGCGAAGCTCCTTCAGATTTTCGTCCATCTGCACTGCCATCTGCCGCTTGCTATTGAGCTCGTTAATAGCGTCAGGAACATCTCTATATGCCTTGCGGAGTTCATCCAGCTTCAACTCATTTTCCTTAATCTCTGCTTCGAGTAAATCGTGCTTCGCCTTCAAATCGTCGATTTCCGCGACCGTCCTTTCACATTTTTTCTCGGCCTTTGATAGTCAGCAAGGAATTTGGAGGAATGAATCCACTCACCTTTTCGGCCCGATCTTTGTCAATCTTGTAGTTGTCCAGCATGATGTTGAGCTTTCCCAACTCAATCTTCTGGGTCTTCACCAGCGCCTTGATGTTGTCAATTGCCTTTGTATACTTTAGAGCTTCAAAGATCTCATCGAATCTCTTCTTGAGGGCTGCGGGCTCGCTCATGGGCCAAAGACTCTCATCTTGATGGCAGAATATGACATAGTCCAGCACAGCTTTGCTCACACCGAGATATTGAGGCATGACTGTATCCATATCGACACACCTTGAGCTGACCGAAGACCGCTCTCCATTCTTGACGACTAGCAGTTGTGATTCTAGTGTCTTTTGCTGCCGGGTGGCTTTCTTGACTGTGAGTTGTAGCGATCTTGTGCACACCATTTTGGCACCATCGACCGAGCGAAATGAGAGCTTGACCTGAGCTAGAACCTCCTTCTCTCCGCAGATCTATAGACACTGGGTTAGCAAAGCCACTGGGGAGCAAGCCTCGTAGGCAGCACTGTCGCCTCTAACGGTCTTGACGTACCTTTGGGTCATGGATGAAAGCTCCGCCTTTACTGTTGGGCGGCAAGTCTCCCGTCGTCGCATACTTCAAGCACTCTATTATGGTCTGTATCGTCCATCAGCCTCCGCTCATCCTCTATCAGTTTGCCCAGCCCCACTACTAACCGTTTTCCCAGAGCCATTGTAGCCGACTATGAGCGTCAATGGTGCATGGAACTGAATCGTTTCCATATGCCCAATATCGAAGGACCGCACGCTGTGAAACCGTTAGCGACTATACTTTGTTTGCAGCCCACATTTCGTACCCAAGAATGGCGAGTTTGTCGATTTGAGCTTCATTTTCCAGTTAGTCTGAGCCGTCCTATAGCCAGTCAAGCAGTTCTTACACCTATCGACGTTAGCAAACACCTCCATGGACCAACCGAACTCTTACATTGTTCAAGCGGGATGTGTGAAGCACAGTGAAGCACAATGTTGTTCTCAAATGTTCGCAGTCGTCCTACGATGGGACGGAGTTGGCGGGTGGACGCGTTTCCGCAGCGTACGCGCCTTAATTACGTGACAGAAGTAGCACGTGTCACACTAGCTGAAACGTCACAGATACCATCTCTAACCTGTGACGGTACGTCACGTGAATACTCTCGAGGCTTTGACCAAAACGGATGTCCGGAACAAGATTGTCATTTCAAATTCACGATCCACGGTAATCTCCAGACTTGCGGGAGACCAATTCGGCCGCGCATGCCTCAGCTGGGAAGATGCTGAGTGGACGAACGGAAGGATGGTAGCAAGAGTCTAAATGGCACTTGCGGTCGTAAGGGCTCGTGGCAGGTGGATGGGATTGATAATGTCCGAAATACTTCCCAAAAGAACGGAATGAACTGCTCTTTCGATGTCTGGGGCATTGTCAGTACTCAGCCAAGTAAAAGTGTACTTTACAAGATTGAGCTCTTGTGGCAATGTCCCTTATCTCCAGCCAAAGAGATACGTTGGTCTTTGCACCGGATCTCTGTGTAAATAAAGGAACCACCGCAATTCAAAACAGGGCCTCTTGAGATGAGCTCGGTCGATTTCAAAGAAGGGCTGGGTGGTTGCTCGGCATGGGACTTTTCCAAGACACCGATCAAAGGGCGCAAAAAGCTACTGCACAAGCCAGTTTCGCAACGGTAAAGGCAGAGAAGGCAAATAGAAATAAAGAGCTTCCAATCATGCTCAATACGGTGTCGTCTTTCAGATCAAGTATTTCGGGGCGATTCATGCAGTCTTAATCATCCAGAGCTAAACTTGGATCTGTCAATCGTGCTGCTCGCAAAAAAAGTCCGGAGAAAACGTGCGTTGTGCCCTGGCGATGTGTGTATTTTTGGAAACCCCAACTCTGGGACGGAACGGCTCATGTACAAAATGTTATCTTGAATAACCTTTTATGATGCAATTCGATGGCCATTTGAACGCTTGTTATGATGAGAAGTACCGTATGTAAAGTGGGTAGGTAGTAGGTGGATACTATGAGAGACGGTTAGCCAACTGTGCAGAGTGGCAGAAGAACGGAAGCTCGCGGCAGAGGGTTGTACCCGCGTACCTGCCTCCATACAGTGTCTTCCACGTAGCATATGTACAGCACTTTTGAGAGCACTTTTGAATGCTGCAAATGTATTGTAGATGGCACTTTTGGGTGAACAAAGCATCGAATTGGCACAACGAATACAGCCAGCCACCTGGTGTCTTGTAGGTCGAGCCATCCATATCGACCTTCCGTTGGACTGTTCCCTACTAGGGACTCGTATCTTTGGTTGGTGCTGGCTACCGATCCAACTTCCAACCACTGGGATCTCTGCCACTAGAAGCGCGGCTCTTCAGTGTCTTGTTGTTGGTTGCCTTGCCAATCCGCCGCCTGCTCTTTGGTCCCTGAACTCTCACAAGGGCGAAACTGACAAGACGTTTGTAAAGGGGAAAAATCTCTCGCTCCCTCATTTCCCAAACTCGTTTTCGCACTCTTTTTTACTCGCAAAAAGGTCAGCCTTTGTGTTCTGCACTGTGGACATTCAATACTTACTCGCCTTTCTTCAATCATTCATTGTTTCTTTTTCGCTCGCTGCTTCTACCTGCCACTGTCCGTTCTCTTACAGTCGCTGTTTCTTCCGCACATTCACTCTTTCTCAACCGTTGTCGTTGTAACTCTCACTTTCGCCCTTTTTTTCGCCCTCCTGCCCTTTCCGCTTCCACCCTCTTCTTTTCAAAACTCTTTTCGAAACACTTCAATCTCCTCCATCCTTCTTCCACCTCAACCTCATCTCAAATCACATTCGTTACGCTTCTCAACATCCCTCGTTCTCTCGAGATCACCAAACTTACACAGCCGGTCTGCAATCGCATCGCATCGTCTGCTCACATATTATCGCTTGACAGCAGCCGCCCATCACCAAACATACAGCCATAGCCCGTCGACCACGCCCCTTCGTTTTCTCTGTCATCCGGGTCACACTCTTTAGCTTTTTTCCGCACCCAAGGATCAGACGTTTGATCTGTTCGTCAGCCCTGCCTCAGCCTCCTCATAAACAACCCTTCGACATCCCGCTCACTTATTAAAACAAACCGCTTCCGTCCACCTGTCAAACCCTCAAAGTCGTTACAAGCAGAAGAACCTCCGACAACAGCGATCGATTTACAAAACACTCCGACACGCATCCAACAATAGGAAAATAGGAGGAACTGCCGACATAGCCGGACATCTTGCGTCCGCCTTTTAGAGGGGAAAGCCGACAGCTGAAATCTACTTGCAAAGGAAAGAGATAGACGCGATGGTTTACAGGCCCAAGACCTTCTGGAGCTGGTCTTTCCTGCTCATCGCTCTTGTCGAATCATTAATAGTTTTGGCCTTCGAAGGGTATGGATGGATGCTATCGGGCAGCGGATGATGGCTAATGGTTTGTAGATATGTATTCGCAAAGTTCCAAAACAACCTGGTCGATAGGGATGACAGAATAGCGAACGGCGTAAACAACGACTTTCAATACCCACAGGAGCGAACAATCCCTACGTAATTTGCCATCTCGGAGAAGTCACCGCGGATGCTAACCTCTTGTTAGATACCTCACTCTCTTTATCTTTGGCCATTTGTTTATGCTCTTCATGGTCTATGATGCCCTTCGCCTGAAAAACACCATTCAGATTATCGGACTCTGTCTCTTCAACGTCGCTTTGCTCATCTATGCCGCCATTCAGAAGGATCAGATCAAGGAAGCGGACCAATACCTCAAGACCGAGGGCGCACGCGCTCTGGTGGACAAGGAAGGAGTCTGGAAAGCTATCGAACCGTTTCTTATTGCAATTCCATGCGTACTCGCACTCGGTACTGTCTTGTTGTCGGTAGTTTGCTGGAAGCTTTACGATGAATTCGCCTGGACCATTTACAAGCACATCTCGGCCGATCTTCGCATGAAACGTCGCTATCTTACCTTTCAGATTTTCGTCGCTCTGCTCAAGTTTGACTTTTTCTTCTTCTTGGGCTTCACCGTTCAGTTCTTGGTTATCGTGCTGCAAACCAACGACATTGAGTTCAAGTTGACGATTGTCGTTATTCCACTCACCGTCTTGTTTTTGCTGGCAGCCGTATGGGCCACCCGAAGAGAGAACAGGATCCTCATGTCCGGAGTTATCGTAAGTATTCGGATTAGTGCTGGGTGCAGTGAGCGCTCCTGCTAACATTCTGTTTCCTAGGTCATCTTCCTGGCTTCCCTCGCCTACTTCCTTTTCAAGCTCATTCGCATGTACACCGACAAGACACGTGTGAATGATTATATGCCTGCCCGCCGTTCGCTCACATCCTTTGGTATGTACCAAGTTGACAGATTTACTTGACGGATCACTAACCAATATCATAGCCGTCATCACGATTTTGCTTATCGTTGTAACCATCGTCAATGCAGTCGTTTGCACGTTGAACTTTGGCAAGGGATTGAAGCCTCATATCACCAAGAGCACCATCGAAGACGGTGACGAAAAGCACCCAATGACCGACATGAACCCACACATGGCGCAACCAATGTCCACCAGAATGGAGATTGACTAAATGCACGCCATTCCGCGTCGAGTCGACAAAAAAAATTCCTTTTGCTTTTCATTCTTAGGGTTATGAACTGGCGTTCTTTTTTGCTTTAGATGGGGTGGGGGGCGTAGGGCTTTGGGACGGGGGTATATCGTTTTTATACTTTTTGTTTCGGGGGAGAAGCCTACCACTTGCCTTTTTCGTTCGTGGTGGCTTTGAACAGTGCAGTCCACTTGTTGCTTTTTCCAACGAAGCGAGCGCATGTATCGAAAGAATATTGAAATATACCCGGCTTCGTTCACCCTCTGTTGTTTCCGGTCGTAAACTGTCCGTTGCAAACACATTTTTTTTTCTGTTTTCATCTTTCCCACTATATCTTTTTGTTATATTCCCTGTCTTGTTTCCTCTTCATTTTCTTCTTTTTTTCTGTTTTGTTTCTATCTCCTTCTTGTTTTTTCTAAACCGGAACTACTACTGGGCGTATTTGTCGTCTATATGGTCTTCATTTACTATTTTTCTGCTTCGACTGTTTTTACCTATCTTATTTATTTCCGAAATGGATTGCCATGCACGGCACTGTTCTGCCAGGTTGAGGGAGATGCTCCTTCCCTGTGATTCAGTGCGCGATTGGAAAATTTATCATACCTGGAATGCACCGCCACGTCCATGTGCCCTAAGACTGCTGTGTACGAGTGCTCGTTAGGCTCGTCAAGACGAGATCAGATCCAGTCCAGCCATAATAATCCCGTACAATCCATCCATCCCCCATCCATCCGATTCTCTCACCAGCCCTTAATACTATACTGTCAATTCCCCCCATTCCACTGGCCCCATTTGCCGCCTTTTTTGCACGCTGCTAAGTAGTTATACCGATACCTCTTCAGGTTGTTCCTTTGTCGTCCCTATATCTCCTTTGTCCCCGTACTTACTAATCCCCGTCATATTGCTTGAGAATCCCCCCCGGAACCCTTTTTCTTCTCCTAGGGCGGCCTCGGCTCTCGTCGTTTGTCTTGCTTTTTCTTTGTCGTCTTCTACTTACCTTTATTGTTTTCAGATTTTATACTTTTACCAGAGGCTATCCTCACTATTTTTCGATCCATGAGAATGGACCGTCCGAGCCCGTGAGGAATCGTTCGATTTCTTCGTTTTTTTCCTGACGGCTCTTGCGGTATCTAGACTGCAGAGCTTGATTTAAGTACTTAGCTTGGGACGGAGTGAAAGACGGTGTAAACTCTGTCTTTTGTTCCGTCGTGAGGTGGGGTGGGGTAATACAACTGTAGTTTGTACTGTATCCGCTGGGTTGAAGGTGACGAGGAGAGAGGAGGGGATGGGAGGGGTGTTTGAATGGAGTTTTGTTCTTTCCAGAAAACAACGTTGCTGTGTGTGTGTTTCCAAATCACAATATCACAACCAGATGATCTCTCCGAAAAAAAGCCATAATAATATTCCCAAACGCCATCCTACCATACCAGCCGTGAATTAGAAAAAAAACGCCAAAATGAAACCCGCATGCGCTCCATAACCACCATCTCCCACCTCTTCACTTCTCAAAGCAAATCAATCCTTGCTGCTCGCAAAGTCAACCTCACGCCCCACCCACCACCTCTCCACATCCTCCATACGCAACCATGAACGCTCAGCTCGCCCCAGCCGTCCTCTGTTTATTCAACGCGCCATAAACCCGATTAACCCGGCCCTGGATCGTCTGTAACGAGTCTGAAACCAATCAATCAGTCAGCCATCAAAAATCCTGCATTGCACGTTGCTACGATATAGCCCACTATGTCGGGTCGGCATGGGTATCAGGTAGACAAGGGTAGAGGATGACGATAAAGGCAGAAAACAACGTGATACTGTATTTCGGGGATTTGCGGTGGGTAAGGTTCTGACATGAGATGACAGCTCCAAGTAAATATAGCCTACCACGATCTGGAGTTGGGGGAGCTGAAAGGGATGACGTGAGGAGAGCGAGCGTGGGTGGATGTGTTCGCCCAAGCTGAGCAACTGGCGGTGGGATGATGAGGTATGACAGGCTACAGATGGAGGCGAAGCAAATGCCCAACCACAGGGCAGCAAAAGTGCAGGAAGGAGCAACGGGGAACTTCACTTACTCTGCACGGCATTCAACCTCTTCCCCACACTCGAGATCCGCACCACCAACGGCCTTATCGGCGGCGGCTCCGTCTGCGCCAAAAACGTCTTGAGATCTACACCAAGGGCCCGCAAGGGCCTGCCTGTTAGCCGCCATACCACCATACCAACACAATCCTCCTCCCTCTCCCCTCCAAACAACCGGCACAATCGCCATAAGCGCCCCCAAACATAGGTCCTTACCGCCAATCAACCTCTCCAACTCCCTCTGCAGTTCCACCTGATACGTATGCACCTGCCACAGCTTCTCCGTCGTCGCGCTGATATGGGGATCGAGTAGGGCGCGGATTCCGGTCGCGAGCGGGTCGTCG